>CAAKHF010001282.1:6787-17418 GCA_901007745.1 Hippocampus kuda | reverse complement strand
CAAAAAAGGACAAAATCCGACTTCAACGGACAGTCAGGACGGCGGAAAAAATCATTGGCACCGCCCTACCCACTCTTGAGGACTTGCACACTGCAAGAATCAAGACAAGGGCACGGAAAATCCTCCTGGATCCCCCACACCCCGCCCATCACCTTTTCCAGCTACTCCCCTCAGGCAGGCGCTACAGATCCATGCGCACCAAATCCAGCAGACACTTAAACAGCTTCTTCCCTCGAGCCATTAACTCCCTAAACAGTCACTGACGTAGTCACTCTTTTTGTATAACAAATATTGCTACTGGTCACTCTAAAATGGTTCAATGATTTTCTGCACCAACTGTACAAACTGTCATAGTATTGCACTCTACCACTGATCACTTTAGCTCTGCTTGATATTTTGCACATTGCCTAACAGTTGTCACTGGGTGGTACCACCGCACTGCAGTCCACTCACATTACGAAATGTCATTGTCATGTCCTTGTTTATGATGATACTAATGCAGCGTGTTATACCGGAGACAAATTCCTTGTGTGTTCTACATACTTGGCCAATAAAGATGATTCTGATTCTGATGATTCTGATTCTGACATGCTGCATGAAGACAACCACATAGTTTCCCACATCATAATATGCTGCCTCCATATATACCACTGAGTGCCACACTGCCCCTTTATTTATTCTTTGCAGTTTACATTGCAAGTGCAATAGTTTATGGTCTGCACAGCAGGTTTCAGATGGAGCCACTGAAATGGATCTATGTCCCGATCCTAAGTTGCTAAACTGAGAGCTTCTAAACGGCCTTTAATCGTCCTACGACAATAACCGTAATGTTCTGTTCTAATTATGGATGCTGCTTTACTGTAGAAACTGGATGTGATCTCCACAGCATGCCTATGACGAAGCCACTGGTAGCGACTGTACATCAAAATGTACTTTACACGCTAAATGAGCAGGCTAACGACAGCAGCCTCACATAAATAGTAAAGCGAAGAGGCTTCTGCACATTTCCAATGGAGGCAGTACCCAGGTTGAATCTCGGACTAAAACAATACCAAGAGGGTTAGGCATCCAAATATTACCTTTTTTTTTTTTTTTTTTTTAATGGCAGTAACTTCTCTTCAGTCGGATATCCTCCATGTGCTTCCATATCATGATCGAAGCATTTGCTATGGTAACATGCAAAAGGTGCAATGGGGAGCTGCAGGCTATGGAAAAGTATCTATTACATAAGAGATTAAACTCAAGGAATCTGTGGTATTTATCCAAGAACGCCAGCCAGTAATATTAATGACTTTTTTATGAGACACCCGACCGAGACCCCTATTTGTGCATGGTCTCACCGCTTGCTCGTTTATGCCTTTCCTATAGACTTGTAAAACGGCACAAACACACAACTAAGACAATGTCTGGTGGCACATGTTGCCACCAGACATTGTTGTTTTATTCACTTTGTGATACGATCACTGAAAATAGACGAAAGGTGTCCTCCGGTGGCAAAGTACGACACGGACTTGTGGTGTCCAATGAGAGCACTGACTCGGCGCCACCCGCTGCTTTGACTTGAGCTGCACTGTGGCCTAACGGACTGACTGTTGCCATTCCTGCTGAGCTTCGTTACGACATACGGCACGGTTATGGGTCAGTGTGTTGGGTACAGTGGAATGTTTCCCCCCTTGTGCGTTTCATCCAGCCACGTGCCGCACATTCCCGCCTGACGCGCTCTAAAGCAGGAAGACGTTTTGCAACTCGGCCTCACATAAACACACTAATCCCGCTTGGATTTTAATGGAAGAATGTGTGATGCACATCCTCCTTTCCTGTTGCTTCTCTGCCTGGTTTATGTGAGGGAGATCCCATTTTTCACTCACTCTGAGGAATGTGCATGTCACACCTGTTGCTTTCGTGGGAGGAGCGGGGGCAGTGAAGCGTTCACTTATTAAATCAGAAGATGGATGGGAAGGAGCGATAAGAAGCTGGAGGATAGAAGACCAAGTTCGAGAGAAGGCCTTTCTGTGTGTGTGTGTGTGTGTGTGTGTGTGTGTGTGTGTGTGTGTGTGTGTGTGTGTGTGTGTGTGTGTGTGTGTGTGCGTGCGTGAGACACTGACCTCTGACACGGACATAGCAGCAGCCACACTTAGTCAGGACTTTGCGAAACAAGTGTTGGCAGCCACAGCAGCCTCGGTGGTGGCGATGGCGATGGTGGCCCCCTTTCATGCTGTTGGACCATGAGCAGAGGTGGGCATGGTCTGCCGCTCGCGCTCCTCTCCCCCGCGCTCCTTGGAGGTTGACCCCCCCGCCCCCCTTAAAGTTCAAATCCCACCAAAAACAAAACGCAGGTCCGTGCGGCCTCCTCCTTAGTTTACCACAGACAGTTCACGTCCACAGTCCACAAAAGAAGCCACAAAGGAAGCCGGCGAGTCGGAGATTGACGGCCATGCAAAGATTCTGCTGAGCAGACTGTCCTGTCGTCTCGCTTAATCTTTTTATTTCATGTAGTGCGCTCGCCTCTGTGAACTGCCTAGTCAAATGACAGATTGCTTCAGCGGAGAGAGACAGAGGAGAAAGCCAGAGAGAGAGAGAGAGAGAGAGAGAGAGAGAGAGCGAGAGAGACAGAGGGGGGAAAGACAGAGTAAGGGGAGGGTTGAGGATGGAGGGTGGAGTCTGCAAGCTCTCCTCACTGGCTATTCCAGGATAAGGTTCCCACTCCCCTAATTTTCACTCTTCCTGTGCGACCCCCACCAACAAACCGCAAACACCGCCTCCACCTCCTCTTTCCCTCTCAGCTGTTTTTTTTTTTTTTTGTCCTCTGCGCCTCACTTTTATGCCTCCTCCGTCTGCTCTCATCTACAGGGCTTCTTCTCTTTCCAAATGCAAGAGCCAGTGAAAAGTGCCTCGTCACGAGTTGATCCTGCAGAACGGCAACAGCCCCACTGACACGCAATATTGTGAACAGAGCAAAGCCATGTTCGGTTGTAGGTGTAATATACTGCAGTTGCCTTTGAAGTGACATGCAAGAATGCTTTGGCTCTACTGGAGGTGTGCCTGTCTTTCTGGGCAACGTTTGCGTTCGTACAAGGCCAAGAGTTCAACACAGCCAGCTTTTGTTTTCTCTTTGTAAATCCGGGGAGCGAGCACCGTGGTCTCGAATTTCACGATGTTGGCATTCTGTGTGTGTGTGTGTGTGTGTGTGTGTGTGTGTGTGTGTGTGTGTGTGTGTGTGCGTGTGTGTGTGTGTGTGTGTGTGTCACATTTGACCTGACAATTCATCTTCAAATTTGGTGACTCTGTAATGCGTTACGACAGACAAACAAACCCAGATGATAATCCATGCACAAAAAAGAAAGAAGCAAGCCACTTCTGATCTGCTTTCAAGGTGCAACATGTGATGATGACACGCAATGTACAAGATTGACCTGCAACAGTTTTGTTTTTGCTCCCATTTTTATCATGGGCTTAAGTTAAAAAACTAAAATATTTTCTATGCACACAAAAGGCCCATATTGTCTCAAATACTGTTCACAAATATGTTCGTGAGCACTTTTCCTTTGCCGATATGTGTTGTATCGCAGCATGGTTATATTGCCTTTGGCTGCCGACAGTGAAAGTCCTCTCAAACATTTCAACAATTCCCCAAATGTCGCAAGCGGTGTTCAGGATATGTACCCGATTCCTGGAAGGGTTCGGGTTAAGGTCTGATCATGCAGTGCTGCACTCGACGCCATCAACTAAGAATTGGAGGTGTTGTGTCTGGCCGTCTGCAGGCAGTTCATGTCATTCCGCCGGTTTGTGATGATTGAGCAAAATGAAGCTGAGGGTTTCCATTTTTAGATGCGTGCACTTGATTGTGACTCATCAAACTTTGCAAATAAGGTCAGCTCATTGAATTGCAAACAGTGATGCAGCTGGCCTGACTACATAATCCACAAAATGACAGCAAGGCTGGTAATGACACTATGACACAGCATGTGCTTAGAGACACAATCAATGGTTCGCTTAATGCGAAAGGAAAAAACTAAACATTTCATATGACATGACTCAGAGTGTGATCTCATCTTCGCATCCCGCCTGCAAAGTTGCCTGATTGCACAGGCTGCAATCAGGCAACTTTGCCTGATCGCTTCGGCAGCAAAGCCACTCGACTTCTATTTGTGTTTGAACATCATCTGGCTGAGAAGCTTATTTCTTTTTTTTTTTATAAAGACACCGCACACCCTTGAGGTGTGCTGGCTTGATGCTCAGTGCGAGAGGTTCCCTTACTCTGGAGTTCACTTCAAAGTTATGTTTCATGTTCATTCCTTGTCTTCCATAAATACAACAAATGACCAAACGCTGCAAAGTTGTTTTATCTTCAAAAGTTGTGAAGAGTTATCGAAATGACTGATCATCACTTTTGGGCACCATTATGCAAGGTCCCAACACACTGTCATATAGTAAACTAACAATGGAGGGATTGAGAATCGATCTACAGAGACAAAATGGATGCAACAAAAGCGCAGCAGTAGATACACTTTAGTGGATGTGTTGAAGGGCACCGAGGTTGTACAATTTGCACAATCATTTATGGAAATAGAGGATTCTTAAGTTGCACAATATTTCTGATTTTAACAGCCATGATGTCACGAGATAACTTCAGCCTAAAGCTTAAGACCTAAAGCTGAGCACCTAAAGCTGAATATACTCGACACATGTTTCAAGTGACACAATTGTGAAATGCATCATGACTCAAAAATGAGATAGAGAAATTGGGATCTTCCTAACGTTGATGAAAAAAAAACTCAACTGAATCAAGTATTGGCCAGTGGCGGAAACACACCTAGTCTTCTCCAAACTACAAGGAAAGCATAACTACACAAGTGCCGCATTTCCCAATCTTTACTAACCCGAAAACACAACAAAAATTATTCACCACACATCGCCTAAAAGGTTACAAAAACAGGTTCATTCCGTACCTTCTGCCATCCAGAGGAAGAAAGTTTAATTGTTCTGAGAGATGAACAACGATGCATGATTTGTAGCAAATACATCATTTTCTGACCAATGAGGCGAAACTGGACCGTTTTCCACGGCACAACTCTTGTGTTTGTCAATACGTCTTGGTGTTGCGTCTTTGCTTGAGTGAAGCACATTGAGTTGTATGAAATGTGCTGTATAAATAAAGCTGCCTTGTCTTGCATGTGTGACTCAACGCACTGGAGACAAACTGCCCAGTGTGTTTTCACACACTCGGCCAAAAAAGGAGATTCCGATTCTGATGGAAATTATTAAGTCCAAAGCTCGTGAATCAAATAACCATTTATTCTTAACGGAATTTTGAGAAATCATGCAATGAAGAAGCAGCAAACCGGACCACAGTAGATCACTTCTGAAGCCGGGGAACCACACCAGGTTACCTCAACAAACAGATAGCAATACCTGCCCTTCCTCCCTGCTTGCTGCTGTCTCCATATTTCTTAGTTTGTAATTTGCCAGAGGGAAGATTGAACAGTGCGGCGGAACGTCGCCACTTGTCTGATGCTGATACGGTTTCCAAAAATCATGCGAGGAGCATAACAGCGCACGTTGACAGACAACTGATTCAACCACAGAGACGAAGAGTTTTCCAAAAGAAGCAAGATGAAGCACAGACAGCCAGACAACCACTGGAGGTGAAAGTGGTGCATATCCTCAATGTTAGTCAACGCAAACTCTGCAGCACGGAGATTGCGCCGTTGTTTTTCTGAGACGCATTCAATATTTTTGAATGGTTGGGTGAAGAAAAAAAAAAAAAACTGGCAACGCGTAATAGTACAAGACACTCAGTAGGGGGCGTTAGTACCCGTTGCGTAACAGACATCAATACTGCCTGGATGGTGTAGGGTTACTTGATCATTAGTGCTGCAAGTAAAAGCGCTTTGTTTGCCCATGTAGAAGTCACGGCACATATTCTAAACACTTTTGACAAGGAACTAACTCGTTTGCTATTAATTAAACAGCCTTATCAGTGATGAAGCATGATCAATCATCAGCGATGGCAATGGGGATACACGCAAAAAAAAAAACCTTGCAGAAATATGGAAAAAAATGTTCATGATCTTCCCCCAACTTAAGGAGGATGGAGAGGAGAGGCGGGCATTGCCACCCTTTTCGTCTCTCTGCTTTTATCTTTCTCCCCGACTCCCCCATATCTTCTCTTTCTGCACACAAGCTTATTCGTGTGTCGGCTGTCTCTTTTGAACCTCCACATCCCCATTCAAAGTGGCTTTAAATGTTGCCCTTTCCATCAGGTTACGTAACGTTTATAGGCTCAGGGGACAATAAATCGCATGCAGGAGGCGGACTCAGGAATGTGATTTAAAGACCCTCTGTGGTCAATTCAGAAATGAGTTTCGAAGTACATTAGACACGTAAAAGAAAACTGCTGAAAATGCACTGAGAACTACAGTATGTACCACACAATTGTGGCGCAAGAGCCTTAATTGTTCCAGCTCATTTTCTTTGAGGGGGTGGGTGGCAAAAATGGGGCCCCAACTGTGACGGGCGTCTGATGTGAGTCCAGCCCCCTGCTCCCCTACCTTCCCTACTATTTAAGAACGGAGTGCCTTCTTTTACATCCAGTTGCTATCTTGTGTAATTGTGATGGCGTGTCAAATTGACAAGAGATTTATTTTCACTTCACAGGGACTTAAAAGAATGAAAATCATCTCAATGCACGCAACTCTTCACCACATTTTGTGCCCTTGTTTCCACCGTGTTGTACGAAATGCTGCTTGATTGAATACACCCAAATGTGCACAGAGTCAGGTCAGTAGACACACGCGGTTGCTTGTCCATAGCGTCGTTCTCCAACCCGCCCCCCCTCCTCCCCTTCGCTGACATTAGCCTCGCCTCAGTCCATCAGCCAGCTGAAATCCTGCCAAAATATGCGCACTTTGATTTTTTTCCGTCTCCTACTCCCGTGCCTATTTCTACTTCAGCTCCCTTTTTTCTCTTCCTTCATCACTAAGCTGAGAGCCAATTAAGGAGAAGCGGCATCCTGGACATGCCGACATGAGGGGGAGGTTTTAGGCTTTTTGGCCGACATCCCATCCGCAAGCAGGAGCCACTGTCATGTTTCAATCTCTGCTGTCCTGAAGGTCTGTGCGGCTTGCACTTTCTACCCAATTACAGCAGCCGCAGATGGAGGCGTGCAGCAAGAAGTGAGTTGGGCGTGCTGCACGTCACCACTTCAACGCTGCCACACAGGGGCACATCTGCACTTCACAGACATGAACCACCTGCAGAGTTCTGGGCCTCAAAACATCAGAGTCTGGAAAATAATACTATAAAAAATTCCATGAATAATACACACCTGTGTATAATACGAGCCCCGGAAAGCAACCATTTGTTTTCTCTCTCTCCCTCTGTACCTGTGTATAATGCGGTATGCTGATTTACTGATATCCATCATCACCATCTGGTCGCATTTGTGCAAGTGTATGTTTTTAATGCTCCCATAACACAACAGTTTGACTCTACAGTATGAAACATTGAAAGTTGCCCTCTTTTTGACGGTTTTGGTCAAGCTCCTCCACTTGCACCTCCGCTGTTTTGAAGACAGCTCCAGCCAGGATGGTTTCAGCAAGTGAACGTTCTTTCAAGATGCCGTTGTGTCGTTAAAGTCGGTAGCACGTAGCAACAGTTTGCTTTTTCAATTCATCATGATCGCATACATACAAGTGCATGAGCCAAAACGGTTTGACCTCGGGCCCTTCCAATGCAATGCGGCTTCAGGTTGATCTCTGCCCATGTAAGGTCACATGCACAGTGCATTCTCAGGGGCCTCTGGGATCAGTACGCTCCCACCCTCTAGCAAAACTTGATATGAAGGATTTCATGCAAATTCTGCTCACATAACCTCACATTTATTCGACTGTCTTGAAAGATCATGTTGGATGGATGCTGACAGATGTTGAAAGCAGCCACACTAAGTAAGACTAGGACAACTCCTCTCAATGCACTGCTATTAAAATCTTGATTTGATAGAAATTTTTGTTTTTTTTTCATTAGGACTTTCAATTACAAGTCATGCAGCGACACTGCACCAGTGTATTGCTGCAGAAAACACCCACAAACGACTTTTGAGCTAATGCTGGCTGGTGTTGAAGTAAGTCAGTGGTGGTGTCAATTCCATCTGACTTTGAAATGTCCCATTTTGATGGCAGTCCTTTATACGCCTTGTGCCAACCTGAATGCCCTGGGCTCTATTTTTGTAGACAGCGCCATTTGCGCAGCGGCACTAATGCCGGTGGACCCTGATATTCGTATCTGTGGGGGGCATATTTGATAGCAATTTGTTTTCTCGTGTGTGATGTCACGTCAGTCGGTGCTAGCAAATTATTTTGACTTGTACACCACTAATTAGATGGATGGACAGACGGAGATAGATAGATAGATAGATAGATAGATAGATAGATAGATAGATAGATAGATAGATAGATAGATAGATAGATAGATAGATAGATAGATAGATAGATAGATAGATAGATAGATAGATAGATAGATAGATAGATAGATAGATAGATAGATAGATATGAATGTGATTTGTTTGTACTGAGTAATATAACGGCTGAATACAGTGTTTGCTGGCTACTCATAGAAGCATTTGGTGTGAGCTTTTTTATGATCCTTCTGCCTTAACCCTGAGTCACATCAAAAATACTGATGGGATTTGAAGGAAATATAATCAGGAGTTCTGTGCATTGGACAGATCACAGGTTTAAAACAGCACCCCTAAAGAAATGACCAGAGGTAAAATAGAAGTGGGGATTCATGTTATTTGGGAGAGAAAGGCAAAAGGGAGAATACAATGGAAACGACACGCTGACCTCAGCATGACAAAGCACATCAGAGTGCAATCACACGTCCACAGTGTCTCCATTGAAGTTTGATGGCCTTGCAATACATGAGCACACTAAGTAACCCATGGACATGTGACCAAGCTCAAAGGAAATCCAAATTTCATGTGAATTATTTTTGCTGCTGACAGAAGTAGTGTGTAGAGTAAATAAATAAAATCAGCTGAGTGATGGCTCGTATCTTGAAAAACAAAATGTCAGGTTACTTGATTATGATGGCACCACTGTATTTTAGAACTAACTTTCCACGATAGACAGCCTTTGGCCCCGACAATTTGGAGAATACAAGCGGCCGAAATGAGTTTTGTCCGGGCTCTCCCTTAGACATAAGGTGAGAAGCTCGGTCATCCGGGAGGGGCTCAGGGTCGAGCCGCTTCTCCTCCACATCGAGAGGAGCCAGATGAGGTGGCTCAGGCATCTGATTAGGATGCCTCCTGAACGCCTCCCTGGTGAGGTTTCTGGGCATGTCCCACCGGGAGGAGACCCAGGACACGCTGGGAACGCCTCGGAATCCCCCGGGAAGAGCTAGAAGTAGCTAGGGAGAGGGAAGTCTGGGCTTCCCTGCTAAAGCTGCTGCCCCCGCGACCCGACCCCGGATAAGTGCGAGAAAATAGATGGATGGATGGAATTTGGAGGATTTCACGGGAAAAGCAATACACTGTAATTGGAAGAAAACTTTTGTTGTCATAAATATTGTGACTAGTTTATGCAGTATTTTTTTCAGAAGGCATGTTTGTGAAGTGTGTTGCAGTTTGGTTTATATTGGCGGACACCTTTTTTGGACAATTTCACCCTTAATTCTTGTAATAATACATGACACTGGAAGCTGTCAAGCGAACAGCTCTGAGCTACTCAAAGTCTACCTCCTGTTGTTGTGGTCTGGACGTCTTCCTGCCTTGTCCTTCACTCATTTTCCATCCAATTTCCTGTCCGGAGGAAATTTGGCTGATATGCATAAACACTCAAGCACAGTCAGAGGTCCGAAAGTGGAAAAAAACTGTTTCCTTTTTGGTCACCTTAATTCTATATGGCATTGTATACGTGATTTTAAATTTCTTTTCTTGTTGTTTTTTTTTCTGAGGACAGTTTTATAAGCACAACCCATCCAAGTCAGGCCATCATTCGAGATAAGCATCACTGACAGCCTCAAGCGCTGCCTCTCTTGCACCTCTTTGCTACACCAAGCACTTATTTCCGTAACATTTAGCGGCCCACTCGTATGGTCCACACCACCACAACTCACAAAATTGCATATACACACACCATCCAATCCAAACTCAGATCCAGCGACAAAGCTGCTTTTGTTCCACTGCACTCAAGGAAAGAGGAATGGCACGCACATGACGTGCATGAATAAGTGCAACCAACAGGCAAAGGACAACCTAGACATGCGACTGGTTTTGTGGGCATGTCAAATTACCACTAACAGAGCTGGTGCCAATAAACATGCAGACTTTCAGAGCAGTGATGTCATTGTAATTGTTTTTGTGAAATTTCTGATGCAAGTGCAAAATGAGTAGTGTTAGTTCCCAAACATAATTCTTTTGGCAGTTTCAATACTTGTAAAAAAATTTAAGGGGAGCACGTATCGTTTTGCATGGAAAATGCTTATTGGCAGTTTCACCTTACTTTTTTGAAGAAAATGGGTGTGGGGGGTGGGGGGGGGGGGTTAGCCCCTTGAACCATGCCCCCGCCCCCCCCCAAATCTTTACCCACTGAAATGAATGCAAATGATGTTAATCCATACCAGCCTTCCCC
>CAAKHF010001279.1:2244-23876 GCA_901007745.1 Hippocampus kuda | reverse complement strand
ATTCAATTATAAATGTAAATGTTCTATGCCACGACACCCCCCCCCCAAAAAAAAAGTGGCGTCTTACTTCTAGTTACACATGCTGTGCATTCGGATTGTCAATACATGTGAAAGCTAAGGAAAAACACGAGCACAGGAGTGTATGTGCTGCGTGGTACTAAGGGGCAGATCAGATACAAACAGATACAGAGTGTTGCCTCGGAGGAAAAAAAAGGGTCACAGGGAGGGCGAGAAGGATTAAAACCAGCAGAGGCTGAGAAAGTGACACGGAGACAAGCTCTGTGTTTTTCTTACACATAAACAAACATCTTTAGCGCAATGGAAGGCAAGCTGCATGTAGCCAACCACGAGAGAAAACATTCTCGCTCGTCTGCAATTGTCTGTCACAGTGTTTCTCAACATTTAGGGAGCCAATGCGCCCGTTTTAAACAAGATCACACGGCACACCAGCAAACACAAAAGAAAATATTTATATATATTGATGATCTAAAATATTGATGAGTGCCTCAATATAGTCACAAATTGATTTAGTCATTGTGAAACGTGGCCTGCCTGTTGAGCTGAACATATTTGCAGGATAGCGTGACATCTTTTGGCGTGTGAATGTCAGCAGGGGGGCTACACTTTCATTGCACTTTGTACCATTTAAGCAAGCGAAGAGCATATCTTTGTTTGGCCTTTCAATAAACGTCGCTATCATAGCTAGATGAACAAAGATTTATTGATGTGATTAAAAAAAAAACACATTGCTTTTCGAACTATTTACACAGGAAAAAAACGTTGCGCTGGACTGACTCCATTTTATTCTGTAGGGTGGTTGCATGAAATTAAACCATCTGAATGCAGAAACATTTTTTAAGTCGACTAAACATCTACTAAGAAATTGATCAGAATCCTGATGTTTTGTTTTTTTTGTGCCAAAATCGAATGGAGTCAATTCAGCAAACATTTTTTTCAGTGTAGGTGAAATTGGATTATTTGCCAGAGCCACTTGGTGATCTGTCACGGCACACTGGAGTGCCCCACGAGCCTGCTTGGGTATCAGTCGTCTTTCATGTGGGAGACGGTAACATGGGATGTTAGAAGATACGGAGGTCTTAGTTACACAGAGGCAGCATACCTAATGATCCGTGCCTCCTTCTGGAACCGTTGACGCGGTCATCCTAATGTCCTGACCGTTACCCCAATCAAATTGACTGCTAGGATGTATTTCAAGACTTTTGTATAAATGCTTTTTGAATACAACACCCACCTTTGTTGTGAGCCTCCAGTTGCGACAAGGAATTGACAGCCACCTTGCACAAGGAGCAGTACAGCAGCTTCTTTGCCTTGGCCTCTTCCGTCTCCGGGCTGGGCGGGCTGCCGGAGGCCGGGGGCCAGGTAGATGCTGAGATCAGGGGCGGCTCTGAGTTGGGGATGCCTGGTAAAGAGGAAGAAGTGGAGCCCGTGGGAGCGGCGGGACATATGGAGGGCAGCTCTGCGGGTGGGTGAGGTGGGCTGCTCTGAGGGGGGAGCTGTCTGGCAGCAAGCGGGGTCCCGTTTAACAGAGACTGTGTTTCATCTGCAGGGCAAAGTGGGG
This sequence comes from Hippocampus kuda, assembly GCA_901007745.1. NCBI lineage: Eukaryota > Metazoa > Chordata > Actinopteri > Syngnathiformes > Syngnathidae > Hippocampus > Hippocampus kuda. The sequence continues at coordinate 22,297 of CAAKHF010001279.1, read as the reverse complement.
TGGGGGGGGGGGGTGGAATACATGAAATACAGTGGTGAGACATCTTTTCTGCTGTCATTAAAAAGTCCAACTTTAAAGTGTTTTACTTTAGGCTCAGTGTGTTTAAATGTGGTGAAGCGGGTGTCAAGTGAAACCGCAACGCTAACCATGTGGAGATCACACAAACCAGAGCAAAGCACTTGCAGGTGCAAATAAAATAGTTTCATTTCCGGCCGCACATGCCAAACGTAATGAAAAACTGTTTTTGTGCATTGAAATTTGACATGAAAGAGATGGGAGGCCATGGCTTGAAGATGTTGGGAGGTGTATGTTTGTCTTGATTGTTTACTTGAGGTAGGAAGCCGATACTGCAGCTTGTCCATTTTGGTTCTTTCCCACACAGCTGTTACTTTTGGTCATGCTTAAGCTCAGGCATGGCACACCCTTTGTCACAGGCCCAAGGCAGGAAATACAAAGAAAACGTCATGAAGTGACACGTCCGCTGACTCGGACTTTCCCCGATTTACTGTACTTCACATTTGTTCTTGTTTTTGTGATGTATTTCTTTCCTATTCTATGGATGTTTATGAACCTGTTAGCACCGATATGTACACACACACACACACACACACACACACACACACACACACAAACACACACAAACAAACACACACACACACACACACACACACACAGATGTTTTCGATCAACCTACGCCATGCCTGTGGTATTCACCCTGGGTGTTGTCCGAATAAGACGCCCTAAATTTGGGTGGGTTACTCCCCCACACCCCCAATGAGGAGAGACCATTAGGCTCTTCTCCAAATTCCTCTGGACGTAGGGCCAAATTCAGCACCACGGTAAAGCCCCCGACCAGATTATGGCATTAAAAAGAGATTAGGAGATATTTGTGGTAAGAAAGCAAATGCCGATTTCAACGCCTCAATTGCCTTGTAGAGGTTGCTGCATGCTTTGTCATGACAGGCCGTAGAGCACTCATATCTTTATGTTCCATGAGATCATTTTGGAGCTATGCAAAAGGAAACTACATCCACAGTTTCATGACATCACTTCTGATGAACATGCCATCATGAAAGCTTTCCATTCCGGAGCCTTCCAAAATCACAATCTTCTCTTTTCCACACAGGTTTGGAGGTTTCCAGCTGCAGGGTGGTGTCAAACAGATGTTCTTTTGGAGAGTTTTTTTCCCTCACTCTGTTTTGGTCAAAATTGAGCCCTCTCACTTGTCCCATGCATTGGGCCAGTGTTTGACAGCCTTTACATGGTAAATATGAGCAGGCTGCTTGCAATGCTTAACAGCGGTTGCAGAGCAAGTCGATTGAGGGGGAAGCTTGAGTAGATTAGAATCTAAATTGAGTACACATTACACACGCGCACACCCAAATCCTGCCAAATTCTGAATCCAAAAAATGGGATTTGCATTCAAGTTCGGAGGACTATTGATAAAGGCTCCATGGAACAGCGCTAGAGCAAACCGTCACATCTGGTCACGCTCATAGCGCAGCTGAATGCCCCCTCGTGTATAAACCAGGTCATCCAAAGGCTAAACTCCTCGAAGCAACACTCACAGAAGTCCATTTTTGTCACTGTCATCGGCTACGCGGTGGATTATCTCAGGATTTGCTATAATTACCCTATGTTTGATTATAGCGAGAATTTAACTGCATGTTCTCCAGAAAACACCGATAGCGCCTATTAAAGACTGACAAGCGACCTTCCTTCCTGGTAGTTGGCCTCAACTCCTAAAAGACAAAAATATTCACTTGAGGTGGGGGAGGGGGCAGTGTGGAGGGCAACAAACAGAGCTAACTCAATCCAGATGCTTTATAGTAGTCTGCTGTGTGTGCATACTTAATCCATACCAGGAAATTAAAGTTACGTATCATATGTTGTTGGTTTGTTGGTAAAGTCGAGGGGGGTTCAGTTTGAACCAAAAGAATGTCTGTTGTTTGTGGAGAGTAAAAAAAAAAAAAAGAAGATGCCTCAAGTGCCAAGTGAAAATAGAGCTCATCAACTCATTCGATAGCACAGATCACATTGATGTTGATCCTGCCAATTTCGAATCATAAAATCAAGCCATTGTCTCCACTTTGAAACACTGTGGGAGTATCCTCTGAATGCGCTGAAACCGCACCTTGCTCAAGTGTCGAGTGTCAATTGAGTGCCACGCAACTTTTTGATATCTACACTTCCCTGCAAAATGTACCCACTAAGAGCTTCTGATGGATAGTCGCGGGGCTTTCCACGGCTAGCCACTAGCTAGCTCGCAAGCTAACCGGGAAACAACTAGGCCGGCGGATGGGCAAGATGCTCGTCCACCTCCTTGCTTGTTGTTGTGCCACTGTGTGGGTCCACATAACACGAACGGTTCAGGCACAGTTCACAGTTCATCAAAAGACGGTGGCGCACGCCATTCAGCCTGTAGGTCACACCACATAACTTTGTACTAATTATATAGCCCAGAATGCTTTGCATTCCAATATATGCTACAGCAGAGGCCAGAATGACACAAAATGCAATTTAGATGAGGACATTGAGCTCTTCTGTAAATTGTGGCATCAGAGAAGAAGTATTTTTGGGATCTGGACTTAGTTAGCTAGCCAACCGCACACTTTTCTGGAAGTAATAGGCCAAGTACTTACAACAAAGTATCTTGCGCTGGATAAGCGCTGCTGGGAATGAAGAAGCCTATAGTTCTTATGTAGTGAGTGGGGTGAGGGCTCACGCTGGACTCCAAGTTCATCACATGGCCAAAATATCATAAAAATTGAAGTTGTGAAAATGGTTAACACTCTACCTCCACAATTGGGTAATACGAGGTGTTTTAAATGTGTTTGCCATGCAACATTAGTGCATGTCAGACTGCGTAATGCACCATAAGAGAGGCTTCAGTTCAGCAATTGGCATTTCACAAAGACCTTTCCCCACAGTTACTGTGACAAACATTTAACATTACACTACCACTGTCCATACAAATATCGTACATAACTTGTTACTTCAGCTTGCAAGCAGCCAGGATATTACAGATCACTTAATTGTTTATGAACGATGAGCTCTGAAACCTAATGCTCAACTTGAGAGAGCGGACCCGCATTCAAAATGCAGGCAGGTGCCCTTCACTGTGTCGTGTCTGTTTGCAAACATAGCCATTTTATAAAAGACATATTTGACATTTTTTGATGATTTCGAAACAAATTCCAAGAACAATAAGAAAAATGTGTCCTGGGATGATTTTCTTCCACTAACCATTCAAATGGAAATCCTTCGTAATTTAATACTCGAGAGTCACGCAACCTTAGCTCTCACATGAAAGTCATCTGTTTAATTGACCTTGGGGGAATGTGTGTGTGTGTGTGTGTGTGTGTGTGTGTGTGTGTGTGTGTGTGTGTGTGTGTGTGTGTGTGTGTGCGTGCGTGTGTGTGTGAACAATAACAATAGTCAGAGTGAGCGCACCAGAGAGTAGCAGGGGGAAGAAGGTGAAGTGGAGTTTGTCTCCCTTTAAATTTACAGCTGCCTCTAATGTCTAAGGTCGTGTGTGTGTGAGGTCCCTCCTTCATGTTATGACTGTCAGCGTCTGATGAATGGATTGTTTGTGTCATGTCTGACGTCCCCTCATGGAGTGCCTCACCGTTGTGCTAAAACTACTCGAAATACATTCCTTTATTTACCATGTTGCTTTTGACCAAGAGGGACGAAGCAAAGTGAAACCACACACAAGTGCATGCAAATGCGTCAAAGAGACCAAACAGGAAGACGCACAGATTAGGGTCACAAAAAGTCGATTCTTTCACATGTTTCTACTTTGGGTTGCCAATAATAGCAAACTTTATTTGGCTCACTATGCTGGAAAGGTCTCTAATGGCCGTTTCAATTCCCTCTGAGAGATGGAGAGCAATCCAAACGGACCTCTCTCTATTCTGGGATTGGTACCACAACAATCTTCACATGTAAAGTGGTTTTGTTGGTCAAAAAAAGAGTCAAAGATGGTTCAAAGTTCACGTCTTTGGACTATAAAATCTTGCAACATGTTGGCCTTGATTTCGACCATCTTGTTTGTTGCACAGCCTCTGCTCGCTGAGATGGAAAAGTCTGGTCAACAATAAGTCACATGCAGGAACTTTTGTCAATGTCACCAAAACATGGCAGCTCTGTCGCCCGGTGCTGGCCCAAGGCAGGTGGGGAGGCTGAGGGAATGGAAACTGCAGCATGGAGAAAGGAACAGAGGTGACACACATAGCCTCGAGGTTAAAGCGAGAGATACAAAGATGAGCTGAGCTGAGCTGAGCTGATGGATGAAGAGATTCCGAGAAAACCAACACAACTGGACGAGAGAAGCTTGGATCATGGCTCATGTTGCTGTCCAATGTTTGTTCAATGGCGCCATCTTAATTGTGTTACTTTTAAAATGTCATAGAGTACGGTAATATTACATTTCACATTACTGCCATTTGAAATGAGTTGGTTGTACATTATTAAAATATTGAGTTCAACAAAAGAGCAGAGATGGACATTTCACTTTACTGTAACACATTACACCTGATGATCACCATAATAAACTTTCATTCATTCATTCATCTTCCGAACCGCTTTATCCTCACTAGAGTCGCGGGGGGTGCTGGAGCCGATCCCAGCGGTCTTCGGGCAGTAGGCGGGGGACACCCTGAATTGGTTGCCAGCCAATCGCAGGGCACACAGAGACAAACAACCATGCACGCTCACACTCACACCTAGGGACAATTCAGAGTGTTCAATCCGCCTGCCATGCATGTTTTTGGAATGTGGGAGGAAACCGGAGCACCCGGAGAAAACCCACGCAGACCCGGGGAGAACATGCAAACTCCACACAGGGAGGCCGGAGCTGGAATCGAACCCGGTACCTCTGCACTGTGAAGTCGACGTGCTAACCACTGGACTACCGGGCCGCCCCATAATAAACTTACTTTTCATTAATTTGTACATTAAATGAAATGTTTTTACAGCTTCATAGATTAAAGTGGAAAGAAAAATTGGTCTTAATTCTTTTTTTTTTTAACATCCGGCCATATATAAATAGGAATAAAATGAATAAATAACAGTTTCTTGCCAGATGCCACACAGAGTGACAATTGATAATCAGTGATGCTATAATGATTGACGTGGAAAGTCGTCCAATGATGTATCAACAGTGGCCGAAAATCCAGCCAACAGGGGCGTTCACACGGCACACATTTGCATCGGTGCTGCACCGATGTATTTTGTTGCGATATCTCTTAGACCGGTGTACATTTTGTGGAGCGTTCACACGTCGAAAGCTGCTTACTGAAGAGAAGCGCGTTAACCCCGGTGCAGCCCCTCTTGCGTTCACACGACAGTTCCTGCGGCCGTGCAATACGAAAATAATAATAATAATAATAAATAATATTAATATTAAATAATAATAATAATATGGAAATAAAACATGCGCATGTGTACTTCCTTTTCCCCGCCTTGTTTGTGACATATCGAAAAACCATGGTTTATACTTCTCCAGACAAATCGACGCGGTGGTCTATCAGACACCATAAAAGGATGAGAGAGAGAGAAAGGAAACATGACAGAAGTACAACAGAGCACAAAAGCAACGCATTCAATACCCATATGTAATCAACTCTTCTCATGCGTAGCGAGTCTACCCCTGTTGCGTTCACACGTCCCATTTTATATCGGTGCTGCCCCGCAAACTAGCATTTACTCCGGAGTAAATTTTTAAACCACCTCCTGAGCAGGGTTAAAATTGCCTCAGTTTAAGTTGTTTTCAGGGGCCACACCGCTATAACTTTGTACGTGTGAACGCTCTACGAGCGGCAGCCTCGGTGCTCCAACAGAGTAAAAGTTGCTGTGTGAACACCCCTAATGATGATGCAGTCAGGCGTGACTTCAACAGAAACCAGTCATGGTAAGACTGAGTTATAACTGAAAGAATGGAGTAGCTGAAAATGCTACGGGGTAACAGACAGCATTACTGAAATGTTATTAGAAATGTTACCTCACTGCATTGCAGCAAAAAAAAAAAAAAAAAGGTACTGTAAACCTGCTGTTGTAATAATGTATTTTTCCGAACAGTGCTCAATTGTCACAAAACATGAACTTGGACAAAACAAACATGCACTCCATTCCTTGAGGAGATGCCAAGGGAATGTCCTGCTGCTCATGTTCAAAACATGTTTACATTTAACCGTTGGAGAGCATAGTTGTGGTTAGACTTGATTAAAACAAGAAATTATTTTTGGCACACTTATGGTTCGTCCGCTTTGAACACTCTGTTTGCAAATGATGGCCAGAAAGTAAAGGCCCTCGCCAATTTTTACCCTTGTACACAATGAGCAAGCCAAACAGCAAATCTGGTGTTATGTAGTCTGACTGGTATGAGTGTTGTGATCATTTCCAGCTGTAAATGTTAATCAGAAATAAAGTCTCTGGAATTGCACCAGTATTTTCTTCATTTGATCATAAATCCACTTTATGGTAGGAGTCCATTTATGCTCCTCGACATCACATAAATGAACACTTGAGGCTTCATTTTGGTGATTGGTGTGAATCCCACGAGGGGCGTGACATATTTCGGCACGAATGCAGGTTAGACCCGTTACTGGTAATGGTGCCGACAAGTGCAGGTCGGCATATCTGCAAGAGGGAGGGTTTCGCCGCTGTGGGAGTGCTCATTCATGGCTAATTCTTTCATTTCATTCCCTTTAAGTGCAGTGCACAGGTCGCGCATTACTATCTCAACATCGAGGAAGCATAACTGCGCAGTGGAGTGCACACTTGGAGACCATCCCCGCTGCTTTAATTGGTGGTGTGCCCTGTCTCGACTGCACCTTACAGATTTAAAAAAGAAACATAGAGTCATTGGTGTTTTAGAACCATTTAGAAATGAATTAATAAATTGTTGATTGCATTGATGCAGTTCCTGCAGAGTGATGAGTTTGTTTGCCTGGGCAACACATTTTGTGTTTGCTATTCTTGAAAATATTCCATTTGAATTTATTTTGTGACATAGATGAGCACCATTGCAATTTTCTCGCCTGTGATGGTGTGAAGCATTTCCTGTTCTGTCACCTTGTTTGCTGGTCTCGCCATCAGAAGCAATGCCCAGGGCTCCTGGAGGAGATGGCGAGGTGGGGGTCACAGTCTGAGGCTTGTCGCCATCTTGACAGCGACTCTTAGAGGTCTCGATGCCTTTGACTCTCCTGGCATGGCGGTTTCCTTTGTAGTGGGCTTCAGCTTGGTTCTGTATGGCAACACGGAACGGAAACGTGGAAGGTAAACACAAATATACCACAAACAGGTCAACTACTGGTTATTCCGATACACTCATTCGTCACTGACTTTTTTACATATTTGATTCTCGCTCAATGGCTGCAGGTGTGAATGAATGGTTTTCTGTGGCCTGTGGTTGGCTGGAGACCAATTCAGGGTGTAAACTGGCTTCATCTGCATCGCATTTTTCGAACACTGTTTAACAGTCGCCTCATTCCTCTCAAGGGGCACAATAATAGAAAGCATTCTCATTAGGATGCGGTCCACATTATGCTATACTTTGGATTTCAACCACAATCCTGTATACAGTATCGTGATGTGTTCTGTACCCTGATATAGGTCATTTTATATCCTAATTCTTGATGATGATGATATATATCCCAATATGTTACTTTTCCTTAAAGAGAAAGTCAACCCAAAACATTTCTTTACAATACGTTCCATGCACCAACACTAGTCCAAACACAGCATTCTGATGAATATTGCGTTTGTGGAAATCACGGCTCACCTGTTTTCTGAACCTCAGCCATGATTAGTTGTGACCTGAGGCCCGAGTATCTGTGATGCCATTTTCAGTTGACAGAAGGTGGCAAAATTGCCGCCGTTGGAGATGGATAAAAACAGATGGATTTTCCTGCTTAACGCTTATTCCACAAACGCAATATTTATCAGAATGCCAGGTTTAGACTAGAGGAGATTTTTAGGTTGACTTCCCCTTTAATGTTATGAATGAAATGAAATATATGGCATTTCCCCCCCCCCCCCCATTTATTGGCAAAACAAATACAAACATAAATATCAAGTGCAAAAATCCCATTTGACTTATCAGGTAGTACAGCCAGGCTTCAAGGAACGTACACTGATGTTGGGATTAACATCATGTCGTGTCATGTTTTTTTTCCATCCATTCTCCTCTAGCAGTGTTATAAAGCTTGTAGGCTTGCTGCAGTTACATTAACCATTCTTTTTTCATACATAGATTGTTAGTGACGCATAATCGTGACACAAAAACTCAGGTACTCATTCTAACTTGGAGTGCATCCTCTGGAAAAATACTGCCAGAGACTCGAGTGTGCTAACTAGAAGGCTAAGAGCCCGGGCTGCTAACCCACATGCCGGTGTTTCTCACTGACTACCATACTTTTGCACAACACGAGCATTCCGCATAACAGTAAGAGTTGCCTCTTCAGCAGGTCGTCCCGGCGCCCCTCTCTCCAGGCACGACTAATCCATTTATATTCAATCAAACCGCGACACAAATCGAACAGTCGGATTAAGCATGGGTTAATTGGACACGCTGGGAGAGTAAGGCGCAATGATGACGTAATAAGAACGCGACTGCTGTCTTTCCTGTCTCTTGTGCCACATGTTCTTTCAACTTAAATAAATAAATACGTTGCTTGGGGAGGGCCAATGGCAGATCCCCTGAGCCCTGGTGTGGCGCCATGCACGATGTTATTCTATAGACATCATGGGACTGTGCCACGGGAAGGCAGGCTGGTTTACAGAGAAAGGAGAGCTGGATTACACGCACGGGATCAAAAACCTACAGAGGTAGAGACACTTGAGACCAAATGTTGGCCCCCTTTGTTCCTCACTCAACACTTATTTGTCATTTCTCTTGCAGAGGTTCCCAAATAAATGTAAATGTCTATGAATATTTATACGCACATTCTGTTCCATCATCAGTGGAAAGTTCTCCTGTACATCATCTGAGAGTCCAAACTGACAGATACTGGCTCCAGCTTTTTTTGATTACCAGACTGATTGTGCTGGGGGAAGTTAAACTGGGACGCCGTTGAACTGGAAGGTCCATAAACTACTCCTAGCCCCATTCCTCAACAATGCATGTTACTACACGACGTTTAAACAATGGGTTACAGGCTTTGAAGGTTCCCAAAGACACAAAGACACCACTTATCATGGGGGATCACAGTGACGGAGTGAAAAGCATCTAAGAACACGTCAACATTTTTTTCAGAAAGAAACAAACAAATCATCCTGCTTAGAAGATCTTTCTGCGATTTATTGCAGGAAAGGAACTCATCTCTTTTTGAAACACCCACCACTAGCTTAATGTGGTTGCACGGAGTGTACACAAGCAAGGTGGACCATTCATCGAGGAGTCATTTGCAGAGAGGATGGTGAGGCCGGTACAACATGGCGCATGAGATGCAAGGTTGCTATATTGAGCTTGCTGCCAGCAGTCTGAAGGACATTTTCACACCTCTGCCTACCGCCCGTTCACTTTATCTTTACTTTCTTATCCCAAGTGTCCCAACAATGTCCAAACACATATATAGAGCACAGTTGCACGTGCAATATTTCAGAGTAGAACTTGAATCAGCTGTCAGCAGGCTTCAAAAGTAGGTTGCGTGAACGGATGTGCAATATTTTGTGCTACAGCGCTGTGGTAAAATGGTATCGAAACGGTCTTTGAAAGTCTTATTGCTGCGTACTTGATTTTATAGCTGGATAGGTCCCATACAAATGTACACATCAGAGGTCACAAAAGATCAAATAGGACACAATATATGCAATGAAAGCAACATAGGACAAAATCTGACCTTTTGAAAACATGAAGAGTTTTATCTGTCCTACAGGCCTGTGTTGCATTGATGATTCCACACAAAACTGCCACTTAGAAATGTCAGCTAAACTAGCATCAGATGTAATGTCTTTTTGGACACTTATGGGAAATGTGAACAAAAGGGTGAGCTCATTTGGACGTACAGACGATAGTCAACCGCAGCTTTGACATTGCTGACATTCTGCAGCGAGCTCTCATGACAGCGACAGCGGAGAGCCGCTACAGCTCCTCTGATTGCACGTCTGAGCCTGCCTGTCTCCATGTGCGTGCGTGCGTGCATCTTTTGTTCTGCCAAGCAAGCTCACAAGAATAAAAATGGCGTACAAGGCCCTCATACAGTATGTTGACATGATTTGGTGGTGTGATTTGTGCTGTAAAAGGCAGTACCTGACATTATTTTTCTCGTTTTTTAAGAGGAGGCTGAAGGCACATCTTTTTAGATTGGCTTTTGAATAAGTTAATAATATACTTATTCTAATCCAAGCGTTTTATATTTAATTTGTTTATTTTCTTTTCTTATTTACTTTTTTATTTTTTTAAGCGCCATGGTTTCCTCTTGGGGGGCCTCCACACTGGGAGGTATGCTTGCTGTCACTGAGCGTGGCTCAGCACCCCTTGGGTTCTTTTTTCCTCATATGGTTTCTCTGTGCCTTGCCACATCTTTTTTAATATCAGGGTCATGAGGGTGTGTGTGCAAGTTTTGTATGTTCGTGCGTGTGCGTGTGCGTGTGTGTGTGAGAGAGCATAGGCATTTTCATTGGTTGCATTTTTTGTTTTCACTCCTTTTAAGTAACAGAGTGAAAACTCGTGTTTGAAATGAAAATGTATTGGACGTTTGGACAGCTACTTCTAAATCTTTATTTAAGCGTTTGGAAAATTGCATGTTTGGGGAGGGCCCTGTTTTTGTCGAGCATGACCCAAGGTCATGCGCACAAAACAAGATGCCTGCTTGGCTGAGTTTGCTGTGTAGGAGCTTGAGTTGCCTTTGAAGAATGTCGAAACAACCCCACAGATACACGTCAACATCCTTAGAAAGTCTCACCAGTAGACTGAAAGCTGTTGGGCGGCTGAATCCAGACAATATGTTCTTTCACCTTCACTCCTTGTCAGTGGAACATCCTACTGGATTTGTCCATACTGTGTATACTTTTTAGTGTACTGTACCCTGATTCCTGACTAATAAGAGACACATATTTAATCATATAAACATTCCCAGATAAATATCGGTTCAGCATGAAGATCTAAGGAGAGCAGGTTCAAAGATTTCAACCTTGTCGCCGCTTAACCGCATGATTGCAGACTTAGCGAGTATATTTAGCACTGGTCCACTCCTAAGTGTGGTCTGTGCGTGGCTGACCAAAATGTCTGCACCGCTGTGTTTTCAACATCACAGCCTACACACTGGGCGCTGGGAACGGCTTAGCACAAGTCCACACTGAAAGCTTCCGCGCCATCAATCACAAGTAGAAAATGCCCATTATCTCCTACTGGGAAGTTCTATCAGAGAAAGTGATTCATCTCAAGTCAATATGAAATAAAAGAAGTGTCCAATAAAATAAACACAGGCCAGCAGTTCATACTTGGAATCACATTTTCAGGATTTTAATAAAACTTTTGTCATTGTTGATGCTCCATTTGTAAACAACCTATTACTCATCCTTGGCCTCTGTGCCAGATCTTGCCGCTTGGTTCCACTTTTTTTATTGTTTTGTTTGATGCTACAGCACTTTGAAACAAATTAAATTCCAACAGCGGTCAAAAGTGCCAAAACAAGGCAAAGAACTGCACCACCGTGTCTTTGTCAATATCCGCTCACCGGTGAGAAAACAGAGCAGAAGACCTTCCAGTTTTCGCACTGGAAACTTAGTGTACAGTACCTCTGAGTTGAAGCGGATCTGACAGACGTTACAGGAAATGACCGGCCGCTTGGTCTTGACCAGTGGAACTCCGAAGGTGTGGTTGATCACGGCCTTCTGCACTGGGTCCATCTTCCATGGAATGACAAGGGAAGTGCGGAAAAAGGGAAGAAAAAAAAGACACGGGAAAAAAAATGGTGAACTTTCGTTTAAACAGTGAAGTTCTTGTCTCGTCGTGCCTTAAATGCACAACCACGTTTTGAAAGATGAGTACAGTCAAATAAGATCAAATCCAAGAGATGCTGATAAAATCATTTTCATGTTTGTTTATACCATCAGATGTTATGGTTTGGATTTTACAGGCGTGCACAACTGAAAGCCGCTACCACAATAATAAACGTACGGTGGTTCCCTTGAGCTATGAGTCAGTTTGAGTGAAAGATCATATTTGTAAGGGTGTGTCTCTCAAATCATCTAACAAAACTTAAATGAATGGAAACTCCGTTTAAGCGTCCTAAAAAAATAAATGTTTGCAATGTGGAAAAAAAGTCCTCTGTAGTATTGTCCTTTATAAAAAAAAAAATTAAGCAGTAGCACAATTAAATATGATCTAAAGAAATGATTAACGTTATGTTTTTGTTTCATTGAAATGATTATTGTGCTACTCCTTCTGGTGTGAATGCCTTGGCTATTTGGCGGTCATAAGACATCGCGATATACTGTACATGGTGATGAGCTCAGCTCCTCAGTGAGCCTCAATAATATTAGTCTTTCTTCACGGAGGATAAATAATATGTGCCTGTTTCATTATATCTACATGTGTAGCGCCAATGTTTGTGTAAAACTATCCATCTTTGAAGATTATAAGACCAAAGCTATTTCTCAGTCCCTACATGGTGTTTCCCATCGTGTGTGGACTTGAAGACCAGGTCGGAATTTGACATTGTTGTTGTGTGATTTTTCTCCATCTGCTCCATCAATCAGCAACATGCTATTTAACACCTCAAACGCATTTAACTGACACCGGTTAGGTACTTCAACCCCATCCTAAAGCGAAATGGTGAATTCATTTCGCCGTCATTGTAAATTGGCTTTAGCGCTAATTTAGAGTCAATGCTGTGGTTTTTAACCACATACATGTTGGCACTTTCTTTGCAGCGACAGCAGACTACTGAAAAAAAAAAGTACAACGATGTGACACTGTTTGGGTACGTAGGAGGATGAAAACCAAAGTAATGGCCTAACGAGGAAAAAAAAATCCAATTGCTGTTGTGTGTCTGAAAAATCATAAGCCATTGACCGAATGTTCCAAAGAGCCTTCCAATTGTGATGCAAGCGTGCTGCTCTGGGAAGGTTCGCAGACAAGAAATTACTCAATTTGGCCCGTCTCTGTGTTTAATTTGGCCCATTGCCAGGCTTTCCCTTAAGTCATCTCACGCCCACTGTCACGCTCGTCTATTATGAAGATATCCTCAAGAAGAGAATTTCCTTGACTGCAGGTATAGAACGTGAATCTCTCTAGGACTTGGAATGCATGCAGAGGAGGCCTTGGATGTTAATCTGGGGGACAGCAAGGCCTACCTGGATATATACACCATGTGGATGAGCAGCAGAGATGGATAAAATGATGGCATAAAGACCAGAAACCATAGCATGACGCCATGGCTAGGCATCTTATCTCAAAATAACATAACAATCAGTCACTCTTATCTCATGCAACTTTTCCCCATCGAGCACGACTGCTGTTCTGTTCTTCATTCCCCGGAAACGGACTTGAGTGGAACATGGCATGCGGCTCCACAGAACAGAGTAGTAGCAGTTTGCAACATATTGAACCGCAGCAAGCAATACTGCATGGACACCGTCTGCCACAGCAACAAGTTGCTTCGTGTAAATAGTACTAGAGACCAATTTGAAGCATGTTGCATTGTACTGAAATAGGAAAAAGAAAAAATAGCTGTGATGCACTCAAAAGTCGGATCACACCACATCTTGAAGTACTGTACAATGTTTCATGATATACTATTAAGCCTACTGATCAAGTGAAATCAAGGATTTTTTTTTCTTCCAAATTTCAATCTTTGTGATTTGAAACTTGCATTGCAATATCGACTTGAGTGTTCAGCCCTAGATTTTAGAAAGCAAATATATCAATACAGTTAGAGTGTTCTGGTCTTGTATGTATCGTGAACTAGCCCAGTGTTGTTCGATACACTCTATATCTTCCAGCAGGCCTCCAAGCTGCTGTCAGACGTTACCTGCTGTATGATGAGCAACATGGTGCAGGTGCACGTTACATGCCGTACGAGGGCGTCGGCGTCGTGACCCCCTGGAGAGAGTTTAACACGAGCTGAGGTAACTGTGCACATGAATGATGGGCTTCAGCCAAATTCCCTGGGTGGAGGTCAGCTACGGTCCATCCAGTCGATTCAGCTGTTAAAAACACCGTGCAGCTGCTAAGAGGCCTCTCTGGTGGGGCTCACACAGAAACGAACCCAAAGTCCCTCTCAAGCAGAGGCAAACACTCTGTGATCATGTCTGCCGGTCCTTGAGAGACTGAAGATCCGAAAGCTTTGATGTGGAGGAGGCCCACATGCATTCTATTTACAGTCGTCTCTTGACATATGAGGTGAGATTGTTCAGTGACGCTCGCAACTCAAGACAGTCATGCACATCAAAGCTCAACATCTAAAAAATATATACGTTGGGTATTTCAGGGCACAGCTGTATTTGTCATAGTCTTACATCTGCAATAGACACGTTGAATTATTTTCCCACCCCGTGATGATGTTGCGCCACCTTGCAGTGGTGTCGAGTACAAGTAATTCCTGACCATATTTGAGGAGATTTCGATTTTTCAGTATTTTACTTGACTACTGTGTATATTTTTCTGACGGATTTTCTAGCTATCTGGTCGCACAAGCAGCAGCAAGTAAGCTTGCATCGAAGGCCTACTTCCAATGTGTAGATGACGTAACGAGTGTGCGTCTAGTCCAGCAAAGCTGTCTGAGACGTCTTAGCAAATGATTCTCAGTACTGCTATTCAATGTGTTTTGATGCGAGGCAAAATTCACATTTTGCCTCGCAAACTGCAATGTGAGAAAGCCTACCGTATTTTCCACACTATAAGGCACACCTAAAAGCATTCAATTTTCTCAAAAGCTGACAGTGCACCTTATAATCCGATGCGCCTTATATATGGATCAATATTCTGATTTCTTGGACGTAGTATTTTAAATGGTCTGTAAAGTGTTTTCTTACAGCTGCAGTGGTTGTGAAAACTATATAAATAAAGCTGTATGGTATTGTACTGTATTCCCTTTAGCGTAGCTCCATCTCGTGGATGCATAACGCAACTCACTGTTGTGGCTTCGATTCCATGTGCCTTTTCATGTGGTGCGTTCAACATGTGAAAATTTTTTAAAATAGGCCATTCACTGAAGGTGCACTTTATACTCCAAAGCGCCTTATAGTGCGGAAAATACGGTATTTCCAGAGTTGCTCTATTTGTAAGGAACATCCATTTATGTAATAAGTTGCATCACGGGGTCTATGCATTGCTCGCAAAATGCACCAACTCTTCACAGCCGTAGCTAAAGAGCTCTTCTGCGGTTGCTATTGATTCTGCTGTTGACAAACTGCAAGTGCCTGATTGTAGCTGGATATGGGGCAGCATTCATCACTAGAAAAACGAGGCTTGTCATCATCAAGGAAATGTCATACGTCCTCAATGTCACCCTCCCAGATGGCAAGGCCTGCCCTTCCACAGTAGTGTTCATCTACTGAGACGACCACCACAATTCGGGAGTAGAAAGAATGGAGCGGCCTGCCAACAGTCCTGACCCGAAGCCAACCAGTAGGATCCGTTTGGGTGTTCTGTTCACACTTGAGCAAGTGTCGCAAGCATGTTGAAGGAGTGGAATGCCATGCCACACAAGTGCGTAACCAGGCTCCGGTGCCTGTTTAGAATATGTTCCTAACGGGCAATAGCAAATTTTACAGATATGTCTGTCTTATCATTGTGCCCCAAAAGGCATTCAGCACACTGTCTGGTATTTTTTTCTTTGATTATTCCTGGTGAGCCTTTCTCATGCTCCCAAAATGACTTTTGTCATATCTGGCTGTGTTGTTTCCTCGCCTGGTCTCGCTATCTTGCACTTCTTTTCAGTTCAGTCCCCTGCTGTGTTTGATCACTTCTCGACAGCAAATTGTTTTCACCGTGTCGAATTTGAGCAGCAAGGAATGCTCCCTGCGGCACCACTCCGGCACTCGCAGTATAATCTGCACTGAGGTGGATGTAACACAGTCTTTGAAGCACAAGTTTTGCTTGACTGGAGGCCAGATTAAGACGCAGCAGAACGAAGAAAAAAAAAACACATGCCCAAGGAGCTGTGTACTCACCTTCTTCTCCTCAGTGTCTGTGCAAGCTTGGAGCTGCATTTCCCCTTGGACGCGTTTGCTGCTGTCACAGGTGTGTGTTTGGGTCTCAGAGAGCGTGAGGCTCAAAGTGCGTGATGCACTTTCCTCCCTCATTCAGCTTCCTGCTCACTTGTCAAAGATGAAGACCAACTTAAAAGACTTAAAGAGCTATTGGTGCATTGCCGTCAACAGTGTCTTGAGTTGTCCTTTTGGGCCTTTTTGAGATGTTGGGATGCTCTCTGTAAACTCTGCAAATATTTCCCCACCATGTGTCAAGCGTCCTCCTGCTCTTGCTCTCAGTTCTCCTTCGCCATGCCCTAAAGCTTGCCATGGTGAGTCCCTCAAGCTGCACTGCAGTGTCTCCTCCCCTTCTCCTTCTCTCTCCCCTCCTTCTCGTGCATATTTGCGCTCTCTAGATGTGCTTGAAAGATTATGAGTGTTCCACTGACCCCCTGCTTATCAGTGTTTAGCCAACCCAACAGAACATTTGCTTTGCCCACCGACTTGGACGAGCAAGACAAATTGGATGAGGTGCGGGGTATTTAGAAAGTCACTGTGTGCAAAGAAGTCAGCAGGTCCAAGAGCATTTTCTATCCGGGATCCAGTTCTCCGGAGTACCCACCTGTGAAAATGAGAGCAGCTAGCACTGTAGAAATGTTTAAAACCCTGCCCCCCAGTGTGCAACAAGTCTCTTGGCCTGCCTCACCACCCGACATGAACATTTTGACCCGTTTTACTGCTTCTTCTTCTCTCTCCTGTCCAAGAGGAGCTAGCGGGCAATGTTGTTGATCTTGGTGAGCTGTGCACCTAGAAGCCCTTTCTTTTGTGATCGAAGGCGACGTTAGTGGATGCACACTTAATTGGTCAAACGTAAACCTTTATATGCTCAGCAATCATACGTGATCATTCAGATTTAAGTCAAAATGGATACTATGTACCCAATAAGGCTGTAGGACAAAATTATTTCCAGCAAAAAGTATTTTGTCCAACCGGAAAAAAAAAACCCCAACACGATATATCCAAAATATTGTGAGAATAGGTACCGGTAATAACATCATATGCATAAATGCATGGTTACATGAGGACTGTCAAGTAAGACGCAATAGTCACCTGTGTCCTGCCACATCACAACCGCCCGTAACTAGCGGCGTTATGTGCAAATGTTGCTGACAAAGAATTGTGTGGGAATTTTGACATTGTCGTGTCGAAATGACGGCTTGAGTCATGTCAGATTATGGCATTTTCCCTGACCATATAGAAATCACTTATCATGCCACTACTTTTTTTTCCTTGTCATTTCATATTACAATACCAGAATGGTAAAGCAATGCTAATGCAATATGTTGATACTAATAATAATATGATGGCTAGAAAATGGACTGGCATTTCCTTCTAAATAGATCAAATAAATAAACAAGTATTGCGATGCAATTTTAAATCAATTAGCTAGGGGGTAGTAACTGAATCTATGACAGAACCAATTTCATTATTCTGCAAGGTGATCATGTTGAAATGAACCTGATAAATCAGTACAATTGCCATTTTCTGACCTTTCAGCTGTCTCGGAAGAAGCGTGTGCATGTGGTCTATATTGGGACCGACACATACTAATACTGTAAACCAGTCCATCAGTGTCCAAAAGCCCATTGGCAGTGACAGCCAAGTGGAGTACAAATCATATTACAGGACCATTACAGCTGTATATATAGACATGACGCCGGAGAGGCCATTCCTCTGTTATAGAGGTAATAACCCTCAATGTTAATGGAGGGCTAATTATGATGTACAAACTCAGCGGGATCAACTCTGAAGAGAGACAGAGAGTGACTTGCTGCCAGCTAAACGTACAAGGACATTTCTCAATGTTATGGCTGCAATAAAAGTGAGTCTCCAGTGAAATGTTCAATACAGGGCGATACAGAAAGCAGAAAGTCACCAGCAGGCTTTGAAGACGCTCACACACTGATCAGGATTTCCCTTTCATTCACACAGTCGCAGGGAAAACAAAGCAAGTGTTGAATTATTCTTCAACACATCATCGAGCTGCACGTACATCTGGAGGGAGTCGAGTCTTTTTTTGGGAATACATCAGACTACTTCCAAGTTGATGTTGTTGTTTACGCATCTTTTTTATTGTGTTTTCTAAACAGTTTGTAACAAGCGTGGCAAACATTCGGAGACGGTGCATCACACCTCGGGGAGCTCCCGTCTTCAAATTCTAGCAGTACTCTCATCCCCACTGACTTTCATTCTCATTTCCATCCATCCATCCATCCATCCATCCATCCATCCCTTTATATCCTGTTGAGGGTCACAGGAAGTCTGAGCCAGTCCCAGCTTCCGTTGGGCAAAAGGCCGATTACACTCTGGACCGGTCACCAGTCCTTCACAAGGCGTACACAGAGAACAACAACCATTCACACTGATAATCACACTATCACTCAGTGGAAACTACACAGACTTGGATGGAAGAAAAGCGAATGAACTATAATTATCAGGGCCAGTCTTCTCTCCATTACAGCGCTGTGAAATGAGATATAAAAGATGAATGTCAGTGTTTTTTTTTCCTTTGTATTTTTTGGGGGGATGATTGTGAATGCACTGTATGGACATGCCAAGTTACTGCAAGGTCAGATCCGCTTTCTCGCCTCTCCTGTGGCCCCCCCTCCTGGCCGCGGGGTCATACAACACTGAGCAGAGGGCTTTTGTCGATTCAATTGATGGTGGATAAATTGTTTGGACCTGAGACGACAAGGAAAATAGCGGCAGCTGGTTGCCAACTATTTGAAAAAAAGGATTAGGTAACACAAAATGCTCCTAATAGCAATATTAAGTTGAACGTGATGTGAAGTGGTGAAGAAGTGCAATGTACAAACCTTATAAAATCCAAAATGAAAAGAACAATGCAAAAGTTCATTATTTTATCTCTTCAAATTTATTTTCAGGCCTGATCATTTTCAGAAGTCAAAGTGTTAAAAAAAAAAAAGGCAACAATAGCTCCTTTGTTGAATAGCTGTGTGGAAAAGTGCCAAAAGTGAGCATGTGCGTACAGTGCAGCGAAGCCCATCAAACCTAGGCAAAATTTGGCTTGATTATTTGGGAAATCCCTCTTTTAGCTGAAGTGTAAACTGTCTGAAGAAGCTACAATAAAAGCAAACACATCCCAATTATTCCATTTGCTTTCAACCTTGATTCTATTGTCATCAGTCCAAGCCTGCGATAATAACGTGGGCGGTTCTTAGCCTCAGAATAAAGTTGAAACACTCTCCAATGTTTTTAGTCATCCGACGCACAATAAGATAATGGCCGCCACTCTCAGAGATATGTCAGCAAATGTGATTGAGAAATCAGGAGCTGCTCGTTTGATAAGTTAGTGGAAATACTGGGGCTCCACGACAGAGCCTTCTTAATTATTTGCCTTGCCCAATCAAGGTGGAGGCGGCGTGCTTAAATGCTTATCAAGCGGAGGCAAGCCTGACATCATTCCCCACGGAGAACAAAGCGCTTTGTGGTTGAACATATTGATGAGAAATGTGTTGACATTCTCAAATGCACTTTGGAGGAGCAACATGATGCTGACTTGATGAAGTGGTGAATTCCTCCGTGGTCTGCTCTGAATGATGAACCTTTTTTCAAGGCCCGAGGGGAGCAGGAAAGTCCCACTCAGTCACAATAAAGACTGCAGGAGCAAACACAAGGTGCTATTTCAAGTGCAGCTCTGGAGTTACCTTTCATGTATCAGCTTTGACTCATTCAAGCAGACAGCTACATTTCATTGTAGCTCCCCTAAAATAGCAGCTACTAAAGTTTCGATATTCAAATTCAAATGTCAATGCTTCGGCACATATTCCTCCGCATAACACGGGCTCATGTGTGTGAGTGTTTAGGTGGGATGGGGGGATGGGGGGGG
>CAAKHF010001278.1:0-12139 GCA_901007745.1 Hippocampus kuda | reverse complement strand
TCATGGATTATTTCATAGGCCATCCTAATCGGAAGAGGACATCAAAACTCATTTAGTACCAGCCAATTCTGGACCAAGTCTGAAAAGACGTTTAAAAACGTCTTTGGGAGTGAATGGGTTAAAATAAGGCAAGACAGCCTCACAAAAGCGCTCAAATATTTCCATCAGACGTTTTGTATTTCAATCACACGTATCACTCACTCTTCTCACAGCTTCTCTTTACAATTCCAAGTGTGGGACCCATTTCAGTGTCCAAATTACAGTCAAGCATTTCGCAAATTTTCTCACCAATTAATGACGAGGGTATCTGTGGGGTGACTGTGGTGATACTGTCATCAATGCCCCCACTTGTTCATGTACCATGGGTGGCATAGGCAGTTTTACAGAGGTGCCAAGAGGTGGCAGCTGCCTCCCTCACCAGATGCTTTGACCCTCAGTTGCCACCCCTTGGCAATGAATCCATCAATACTAAATTCGAAATTTTTAAATAAATGTTCCTTATTTTGTCTCCATAGTGTGTATAAAAAGCATGTTAAGAATGTACTCCCACAACAATACTCACTACTTTAAAAAAAAAAAAAAAGTTGCCTCCAAGGCGGTCCGGTGTTCCGGTGGTTAGTGTGTCAACCTCACAGTGCAGAGGTATCGGGTTCGATTCCAGCTCCGGCCATCCTTTGTGGAGTTTGCATGTTATCCCCGTGTGTGCCTGCGTGGGTTTTCTCCGGGTACTCTGGTTTCCTCCCACATTCCAAAAACATGCATGGTAGGCTGATTGAACACTCAAAATCAAAATTGTCCCTGGGTGTGAGTGTGAGCGTTGATGGTTGTTCGTCTCTGTGTGACCTGCGATTGGCTGGTAACCGGTTCAGGGTGGCCCCCGCCTACTGCACGAAGACAGCTGGGATAGGCTCCAGCACGCCCCACGACCCGTGTGAGGATAAAGAGGATCAGAAAATGCATAGATGAATGGTTGACCTCCCACATTCCACCAATTGAGCTCCTGACATGGCGTGACTGGCCCTGGGCAGGAAAGTGGAGGCAGGCGAAGTATTTAAAACTTTCCAGTCAAGTGAATTCACAGCTCACAATTCACATCTCACTTTTATGACAAGGACATGATGAGATACACGTGTAAGATGGACAGGTTAATCATCAAAATAACTATCATGCAGATGGGGAGAACTACAATGGTGAGTTCTTGCGGTCAAGCACAGGTTCGGAAGGTTACTAGTTCAGGTTATGGGCCCTGTGTACTTGGATGTACTGTACATGGCTTAATATTTCAGACATGCAATGCGTTACCCAGCTCAGGGAGTCGGTCGTCCCGGAGCCATACGTGGGCAAATAACAAAGTCACACAGAGCTCCGTGCCGGAGGCCCGCACCTTACCCGAAGTGGCCACTCAAAGCGCATATTTTTCGCCCCGGAGGCAAACTGAACTGAAAAATTTCAAAACTTCCCAGCACCGGGTGGGATGGCTGACACCTCGCCCCTTTGTGAAGCAGAGCAAAACGTTTTGAATGAATAAAGGGTACATCAAAACATAAAAACCAATAGTGTTTGTTTTAATTTTCTTTATCACATTGCTTTTTCCTAATTTTACTCATTTGACTGTCCGATACATTGAAAAAAAAATGCTTGATACCTGAGATGAGGGAAAAATTCAAGTATTTATTCTCGTAATTTACATACTCTCATAGTGCTCGTTTGTTTATTGTTTATTGAACATAAAAACATTTACAGTAATAAATTGACAGAAAGTAAAGGTAAGTAAAATAGTAAAAAAGGAAAAGAAAACAGTCATCATACAACACAATTATATGTGCAAAGGAGGAGGAAGAAGTAAAAAACTTATCTACTCCTACCCCCTGTTATGTATTAAAATATAAATAGGTCGTTTTTTTTTATATCAGTCAGAAAAGAAAAGGAAAAGTTTGCATTAAAACAAATGCTTTTACCCTTATCTGTGCTTTACTTATCTATTTTTACAACTTTTGGTTTGGATTGGGATTATATACATACACACACTATATGTCGATCTTCTCTTGTATTCATAATGGATATTGCAGTACATTACTACATTTATCAACTTAATTCTGATATTTTATGATATTTATTGTTTCGAAATGACACCTTAACTCTGATTGATGCCGGGGTTTTTTGTACTACAGTAATGTCTTGAATTTGTTTTTGAACTCAGTAAGCGAATTACTCATTTTCGGGTCCGTTTCAAAATTATTCTACAGATTAACACCTATTACAGATACACTCCTTTGATTGATGTTAGTCCTTGTTTTGGATTTTTTTGTATAGATTGGTCCCTCTTAAATCGTAGCAGCTTTCTCGAATTTTGAAAAACTTCAGGATGTTTTGGCAGAGCAGGTTATTGTGTGCTTTTTACATTAATTGGGCAATTTTTGAAGTCAACCAGGTCATAAAATTGCAATGTGTTTAATTTGATAGTAGGTTCGTGGGTTCTGTATATTTAGATCTATTGATAATTCTGATTGCTTTTTTTTTTGTAGTCGTTTTAAAACGGGTAGTGTGTTTGTTTTACAGGCGTTTCCCCATATTTCCACACAGTTGGTCATATATAATTGTAATAATGAAGAGTATAATGTGCACAAAGATTCTTATTCAGCACATCCTTGGTTTTTCTAGTGGATCCCTGTGGTTTCGGATATTTTTCTTTTTATGGCTTCCAACATAGTTTTGAATCTATTACTAAACCGAGAAACTTGGTTTCATGCGCTCTTTCTATTTCAATTGAGTTTGCCATCATTTTAACTTGGTTAACTTGCAAGTGTGCATAGTGTACACACTAGTTTTTGGTTCCATTTTAAAATACACTGAACATTTACAGCTAAAAATATGAAGACCCGCATTATCACCTTCAGTTTTAGTTGCATCCTCATTTCTAAACGTGTCAGGAATGCTGGTACAAGCTGCAAAGTTGACTGTACTATCATCTTAATTGTCTTTTTCAGTTTGTATGGACTTTAAAATATTCAGGCAGTAAGCTAATCATGGTTATATACAAAATAGGAGCAGCCACTTGCTGGTGCCATATAGAAATGATCCGATTAGTTGACTAATTGCAATTGCTAGTCATCAAGCAAAATTTTGTGGCAGCCCGAGGTGAGGTTTTTTTTTTTTTTAATTGCATAGTCTACATGCATAACATATGCCAGGGAATGCAGAAAATGAAACCTGAATTAGAATTGTGTGTGCTTAATGTGTGTTAGCATATGTGACTGTGGGTGTGCGTGTATATGTGTGTGTGCATGTGTGTAATTCTGTCATTCTAAAACATCATCACATGAAAGAATGGGCTCAACTTTGTTCAATTAACAGCTTGACAACTGATAACATGTTACTGTCTTTCTAGATCCAAATCAGTAAAAGAGATGACCCTCGTCTTGTCCATGAATCCTTTCTTTGAGCCAGAAGGAGAAACTCCCCTCCCAACTTACCAACCGATCTGGAAAACGGAGCGCTGCAGTAAGACCTGCCTGTCAAACACCACCTCGCCAGGCCACACGGAACACAGATTGAAACCGGGTAAACACATCAACTGCTGTTTGTTTATATTGTCCCTTTTTTAACTTCACCGTTGCCATGCCAACTTGCCCCGATGAGAATGATTTATGATGTTTGCTTTTTGTCAATGAAAAGATCCAAATGTGGTTTTGTTTTGTTTTTTAACCCAAGTGACTCTTTGAATTTTGAATGACAAGAAAATTAATAGTTTAGCGCTACACTCAAGTCACAAACTCATTTTGGAATCAATTATCGTATTGATTATGCAATCAGCCACTGTTGTGTCCAAATTCCCTTGGCATGTCCAGTGTCTGTTGATTAAACTTATTTACACTTCACCGTCAACATATAAACTGACCACATTTCGACAAGTATATCATGATTCTCGAAACAATTCTGTCTTTGTTTTTTTTTCTAGAACCTCCCTTTCGACGACTTCCTGACCATGTGTCAATGTCAAGAATTGCATACTTCAAGAGGAAGTTTGTTGATGATGATGAAGCTTCATTCAGTTTCAGGACGTACTGCCAAACTGTAAGTATTGGATGATATTCTCGACTTTCATGATTGATTCAGTTATCAAAACAACATAGAGGGCATGATTTCCATGCCCAGTGCAAGTGTAATGCAAAACACGGTCTCAATGTGGGCATGGATGGAGTATTCCTTTGTTTGTTTTTTGAGGGGGGTTGGGGGGGTAGTTGTTTTGTTTTGTTTTTTTCCGGTATTTTCGTAGACACGCACAGTTAGAAACTGGTGTTTTGCGCCGTTGTGGGAGTGAACACTGCTGACTTTCTTCCGAGCCAATGGAAGCGGCTCCTTTTCATTCCTTTTAAATTCTGCGCTTGGTCTACAAGGCGGAAGCATAAATGGATTCGCTGGAGTCCATGCAGGTGATAGACTCACGCAAACATATTTTCATCAGTAACTGCAAGATCTCCACTTGCGGATAATATAAATTTGGCCCCTATGGAGTGGGCACTTGAAGGTCGCATTCCACCCCCGATGATGTGTTCTTTTGCTACATCGCTGCATAGCAAATGAATGTGGCATCTCGACCGATTGCTCGACTTTTCCACATCCAGTGTGGCAACCGACGTTGACATACAATTCAGCGTTCACAGCGGTGTCAATGTTCATATTGCAGCGGCAGGTGCGGCTGCACACTTCCCCAGCGTACTTTGCTATGCGCTTTGAGAGTAGTTATGCTGTTGTGGACCAAGCTAAATGTTGCTCTTTATGTGCTTTGTGGTGAATGTGGCTGTGGTGTGTCAAGATGAAAGAGGAAAGATAAGATAAGATAAGATATCCTTTATTTGTCCCACACTGGGGAAATTTACAAAGGAGAAAAGGAACGTTTCAGATTTCAGGCAGAATGGACATACAAGCTTGAATGTTGGCTCAAGGGGAATTCCCCCATCCTGTGGCCCCTTCACAAGTTTCTTATTTTCCCCTGATGGATTGAGTTGTTTGGAGTTTTTCGTTGCCCTCCCGTGCATGTTGTTAATATTTGGCAGCTGTGGGAATGTGAAGCCCTTTGAGCCTTTTCTGTGATTAAGGGTGATATAAATCAATTCCTTTAACCACATACCGAGGGTATTTCATTGGGGTCGGAAGTGGGATGCCACTCGCACTTCAGGAGATTAAGGACTTCATCATAAGTATCCATCCATCCATTTTCCGATCCGCTTTATCCTCATAAGGGTCGCGGGGCGTGCTGGAGCCTATCCCAGCTGTCTTCGGGTAGTAGGCGGGGGACACCCTGAACCGGTTGTCAGCCCATCGCAGAGCACAAAGAGACGAACAACCACTCGCGCTCACACTCATACCTAAGGACAATTTAAGAGTGTTGTAGTTGCGATTTGTGATATTTCAAAAGCCGTCGTATGTTGGGGTTTTTTGGGTTGTTTCTACGTAAATTGAATGTTTATCAGTGTTTTCAAAATTATTTTGCAGTTTGTGAAAAAAAAAATCTTTCTTTTTTTTTGCATGGAAAATTAATCAAGGGGATGCCACCAGTTGCCCATCTCTGATGTAATACTATCAAGTGAACAACAAAAGCATTTCATTTTTGTGTGACTTTCAAATTCTCTTTTTTCTTTTTTTTTTTTTTTAACTAATGATCTTTCCTTGATTGCCAACTGTCCCTCAGGTGGCCCCGGTTTTGGAGGAACGGGCCCACGTTCTGCGTCTCTCGCTGGAGAAAATGCGCTTCATTGATGACCCTGAGGTTTTCCTGCGACGCTCCGTTCTTGTTAACAACCTCCTCCGGCGTTTACGAACTGACATTCTGCTCCAGAGCACTGAATGGTGCTTCTCTCCCAACCCAGTTTTTACCGGTTTCTTACCCCCAACCTTGAACTCCACACAACAGGGACTCAACAGGTCCGGACCCACACAGATGTGCTTAGCACCCCAAGTCGGACCACCCTTTCGTAAGCGGTTCCGAATTGTCCGTGCGGGACAAGGGGACCTCGGCGATGACTGCGCCCAGACATGTTGCTGCATCTATGCTGCAGCGGCAGCTGCAGGACACTACCTTCATCTCCCTTTCTCCATGTACGATACAGAATTGCCCACGCCGCACTCGTCCTCTTTTCAAATAGCTAGCCATCCTAAGTTAGGACTGACTGTCATAGAAGGGCCTGATGATGAGGATGAAGAAGAAGAAGAGGAAGAGGATGAAATTGAGGAAGAGGAAGAGGAGGAGGAAGAGGTTGGAGAAAGGAGACATGCGGGACCTTCTACCGACTGGCTTAGAGTGACGTCAAGGCAGACAAGTCGGACAAGAACCATGCAATGTCCCGCTCACAGCGGCACACAAGCAGATAACTGCCTGTCAGATCGTGTGGAAGAGCAGGAGGAGGTTGAGCTAGAAGAGGAGGCCCGCGGCATCCCACCTAGTGAGTGGGATTCTGATCCTGAAGAACTCCTCAAGCGTCACTGTCGGCAGCGTCTGGGTCACAGACAATGACAATTGGGTTCCATACAAGTCTTGGAGACTATAAACGCAGACATGACAACTTCTTTCGTAGTACTTTATTGGTAATGCCAAGCTAACTGATATTTCATGATGAAAGAAAGAGGAGACTGACCATACATTTGGTAGCGTGACGTTTGTTTAAATTTTAAGTCAACTAAAATTAGGGGTGTTCACACGGCACACATTTGCTCCGGTGCTGCACCGATGAATTTGTTGCGATATATTTTACACCGGAGCAAATGTACAAAGCCGCTGAGTGTGTTAACTCCGGCGTAGCACCGGTACAGCCCCACTTGCGGTCACACGACAGTTTCTTTCAGCGGAGCAAAACACAACAACTCTCGTGTTGGTTCTTTTTACAACATACACAACTCAAGCAACTACTGTACAGGCACGTCATTCTCCTTCTCTGTCTCGTGCCTTCTGCTCGAGAGGCGTTCAATGACCGTCCCCGAAAACGTAAAACAACGATGACTTCAATGACACTCAGAAAAGCAAACATATTATGCGTCAAACAGAAAATCAAGAGAGGAAATCACAAAATAAATTCTATGGGGGGGTTGTGCACACAACAAAGGAACAAACTACACAAACAACTCTGAGACAGTCCAGTCTCCTACAAAAGGAAAGATGATGTTTGGGGACTATGCACAAACACACGACGGAAGTACAACAGAGCACGAAAGCAACGCATTCTCGCCGTATGTAATCAACTCTTCTCATGCGTAGTGAGGCTACTCCCCCCCCCCCCCCGCAAACATTTTACATCGGTGCTGCCCCGCAAACGAGCATCTCCGGGGCACATTTTTAAACCACCTCCCTGAGGTGGATTAAATTTGCTCCGGAGTAAGCTGTTTTCAGGGTCTATACCGGTGTAACTTTGCATGTGTGACCGCTCTACTGGGTTAGCACCGGCGCAGCACCGGAGCAAATGTTGCCGTGCCAACACCCCTATTGAGTATTGCATTGTCTCCAAGACTCTTTTTGTTCTCCGTAACATAGTACAAAGGTATCAAATGAAGCCTTGCATTGGTGCAATCGTCTTACTTCAGGACCCTAAACAAGAGTATCTGTTTATGATTGTGTTCAGAATACTATGTAGCATTCCAAAACTTGATTTTTTTTTTTTTTGGGTTACATGAAATGATGTACAGTATTCTGTTACTTCAACCTCCAAGAGAGCCACCATCGTGTTTTCTTTATATTATACAGACAACAGTCTTAAGCATTGGCAATGTTAAAACATAAATCTAAGTGCCTTAGAGTTTTTACGTTTCATGTATTTTATGTGTTCATGTAATTGTTCCTAAAAGACTTGACACTGGCATTTTGTTGAATGCTGTGACTTCTTTCACGTGTGGGTGGAATTATTACTAAATATATGCTCAAAATACATTCAGTTTTTTGTTTGTTGGTTTGTTTTTTGCATGTCAATGATAACTCAGCACTGACCATTCACAAACTTGAGCCAACTTGAGTGATGGCTTACTAAAGCCAAATTTGTATCTATTTCTCATGGATGTTTTACCAGTATTCTTTCTTGTTTTGTCCAAGATTTGACCGAAAATGCAACATTGAAATCTCACGATGTATAGAGTCCGTTTCTCTTAGCTTTGTCTTCCCAAATATGCGTTTTTGTGTTACATATTTTTACATATCATTACTGATGGGAAAATGAGGCTTCAAAAGGCTTCATGAACCAGTTTTTTGAGTCCTCGAGATGGCACTCTCTTTTTAACAAAGGGCTGAATACACATTGACTTGCCATTTCTTAAACCCCTTTCTTTAAACCAACATCGCCATCTACATGAGTGGAGAAAATACAACTGGTTTATGAAGCAAATATGAAGCCTCATTTTTCCATCACTACATACACTATAATACCTTAGCAACGTAAAGTCACATTTTAATCAATCAAGAGTGGTTTGGCATTTGAAGAAAGTCACCATACTGTACATAAATCCTGAGAGCCATGTTAATAGGTGTCTCAATAAATCCTTCAATTATCTTTCTTTATTTCTTTTGGTTTTTTTTTTGCATTTTTTGCAAAAAAAAATTGCAAAACATTTCGCTCTTTTGTGGCCAAAGCCTGGGGAGACACTGGCTGCTTGTTGTGACTTTTATATTCAATTTTACCGACAGGGCCCGGCCACCTTTTTGATTCAATTGGAGCATAATATTGAGCCACCTTGCATCCCCGCCTCTGCCATTTTCTCGTTGTACTGCCAAGCTGAACAAAAGGATGAAAGATGAAAGCTTTTGGAATCTTCTGTTGTTCTATCAGGATCATCATTATAAGAATCCTTGTCTTAGTCTGTCATAAACATGCTTCATATTATCACAAAATGCTCAGTCGTCACTATTGATAAACAGCTCATACTGTGTCTCTCCGCTTTGATTCAGTTACCTCATTCAACCTGTTTTGTTTCACACTTTCTGCGTGTCATACAATAGGAAGGATCCACAAAAGTATGATAAAAGATGCACGATGATTAGCATTCACAGTGTGATTTCAGGATTTGCGTGGGTTTTTTTTTCATCTCTGAGCTAATTTCCAAGTTTTTTTTTCAAGCAACATAAATCTTGAAAATCTGTAAGAACAGATCTTACTTTGCAAAACAATCTCCCAATTATTTTGACAGGTGCTGTATAGGATGTGTTTGTTACAGTGAGCTTTTCTTGCTTGTTACCTGCCTCTCATCCACTATTCAAACAACACAACACTAATGATTATTTTGGCATGCGTCTCTTAGAAATTGAGGAGTGCAGTACCAGCCAGTTGTCCCCCGCATTTCCGCACCCCCCAATACACACACACACACACCTTTTCTCCAGCATCGAAATCCAGTGATTATCAGTGATATTTTTTTTAATGAAAGAATTTGACAAATCTGTTTTTGAAGTTAAAAAAAAAAAGTGTAAGATAAGAGTCCATGTACTCTCGTACCTTTTGGTAATGTTCTGTGAAGTGTGAAAGTCAATAAAAACTTGAGAGAAACAAAATGCCCTCTTTCTCGATATCAAAGCATGTTAAATTAATCATTGAGAAGCTTACAGATAAAGCACAATGAGTGCCGACACAGCCATGTCATTTCTCAACAATATTCCTCGAAGCATGAGACATGTATCCCCGACGTCTCATGCAAATTACGAGTCCAAGAAGGGTGCAATTCTGAAAGCTTCTCCAACTTGTTATTGTGACTGTTAAAAATACTCTTATCTATTGGTGCAATGGGAGCTCGCAGACATTGGACAGTGAAATGTTCCTTTGATCCAGTAATAGTGCTCAGCATGCCTGCCCTAATTACTGGATTATTGCTGAAACTGTGTAGGTCCTGGATGACATTAATGCAGATTTCTTGAAAGCCGCTAAGCCATTGTGAAACATATTTTACACTGTGTGTGTGTGTGTGTGTGTGTGTGTGTGTGTGTGTGTGTGTGTGTGTGTGTGTGTGTGTGTGTGTGTGTGTGTGTGTGTGTGTGTGCGTGTGTGTGTGTGAGCGCGTGCGTGCGTGCGCGTATGCAGTGCTAAAGTCACAGCTCTGGTGTGAACATGTTGACAGCTGTGATGTAAGGTGAAGATGCTCAATCATCTATTCACGACACTTTTGCCGCAGGGGTGTTTGTATCCTGCCTCTCAAGCCTGACTGCCATCTTTTTCTGCTCCGACCTCAGATCCTTGTTTCTTTGTCTCCCATGTCGCTGCACAATTACCGGTAAGCTATTATTAGATCAACCTGCAACAACATTAGGACCACTCTACAAAATTGAAAGGGATCCAGTGCAAGAATTGTGTCATGAAAAAGTAGCCTTTGTGAAGAAAGTAATGGCCAGTGTCGATTGACACTATTAGAGTTTGAGGTTGTGCAAATTAAAACATTGTGGCTGCATTAGATTGAGAAGCACTTCTATTAGCGTATTTTCTGCACTATACGGCACTTTGGAGGATAAGATGCACCTTCAATGAATGGCCTATTTTAGAATTGCATTCATATGTTGGGCACACATTATAAGGCGCATAGAAGAGAAGCTACAAAAGTGGCTGCAGTTGTTATGCATCCACTAGATGGAGCAACACGAAAGGAAATACAATACAATACAGCTTTATTTATACTATATAGAGCTTTCACAACCACTGCAGCTGTAACAAAGTGCTTCACAGAACATATAAACTACTACATCCAAGAAATCAAAATATTGATACACATATAAGGCGCATCGGATTATAAGGCGCACTGTGGACTTTTGAGAAAATTGGATGCTTTTAGGTGCGCCTTATAGTGCGGTATTTTGGTCGCCGCATTTTGCTACAGACATGAATCAACATTCTGAAAATGGTTATCTGTATTTTATCATCAGACACATTTAAAAAAAAACATTCATTGTAATTAATTGGTCACTTAAAATATTTAACTTAATAATGTCAATCCATCCATCCATTATCTGAACCGCTTTATCCTCGCAAGGGTTGCGGGGTGTGCTGGTGGGGATGCTAGCCAATCACAGGGCACACATAGACAAACAACCATTCACCCTCACAATCACACTAGCGTCCAATCAACCTACGATGTATGTACCAGAGTACCAGGAGAAAAAAAAAAAACCCAGGCAGGCACGAGGAGAACATGCAAACTTCACACAGGACTCCGAAATCAAGAACCTCTGTACTGTGAGGCGGACATGCACAGCGGTTGCCCACCGCACCGCCTCTAAATAATGTGAAAATGCTAAGTAATTGATGAAACTCTTGTCGACCAGCAATTCATGGAATGACTTTGCAGCCTTTTTAACAGATGAAATATAAGACAAAAATTAAACCACTCCCTCAATGTAAAAATCACATTGTAACTTGTGCTATCTTGATCCCATGTGAATTTTGAACCTTTTAGACCAGCGGTCTAAAAGGGCCCCCTCCGTGAGTCGTCACCTTACCGTGGTGGAGGGGTTTGTGTGTCCCAATGATCCTAGGAGCTAAGTTGTCTGGGGCTTTATGCCCCTGGCAGGGTCACCCATGGCAAACAGGTTCTAGGTGAGGGGCCAGACAAAGCACGGCTCAAAGACCCCTCATGATGATCACAATAAATGGATCTAAGTTTCCCTTGCCCGGACGCGGGTCACCGGGGCCTCCCTCTGGAGCCAGGCCTGGAGGTGGGGCTCGATGGCGAGCGCCTGGTGGCCGGGCCTGCACCCATGGGGCCCGGCCGGGCTCAGCCCGAAGAGGCAACGTGGGTCCCCCTTCTCATGGGCTCACCACTCATGGGAGGGGCCAAAGGGGTCGGGTGCAGTGTGAGCTGGGCGGCAGCCAAAGGCGGGGACCCTGGCGGTCCGATCCTCGGCTGCAGAAGCTAGCTCTAGGGACGTGGAATGTCACCTCTCTGGCAGGGAAGGAGCCCGAGCTGGTGTGCGAGGTAGAGAAGTTCCGACTGGATATAGTCGGACTTACCTCCACACATAGCCTGGGTTCTGGCACCAGTTCTCTCGAGAGGGGTTGGACTCTCTTCAACTCTGGAGTTGCTCACGGTGAGAGGCGCAGAGCAGGTGTGGGCATACTCATTGCCCCCCGGCTCAGTGCCTGTACATTGGGGTTCACACCAGTAGACGAGAGGGTTGCCTCCC
>CAAKHF010001276.1:36826-51253 GCA_901007745.1 Hippocampus kuda | reverse complement strand
TGTGTATTTTGAATAGAAGAAATGTGAACATGCTCTACGTTTTCAGAATCATTTCCATTCTTGGTTGATGGATGGAGTGTCACTGACATTTTCAGAATCACACACACACGCATGCACGCACGTACGCACGCACTATATATATATATACCCTGATGAAGGATGAAGGTTGGAAAATGATCTGAATTAAACACACTATTACACAAATATAAACTTGATCTTTGTTCCCTTGCACGCCTACATACATTTGCAGTGCTTTTTGGACAACAGAATTATACTCTCACATAGATACACAGATACACATCCACCCACAACGATTACGTCAAAAAAAGAAAAAAAGAGAAATTGTGTACTTAGTACAGTATGTCTTATATTCAATATACACACAACATAACACTCATCCTCTCGAAGGTTGGGGCAACTGTTATGAATAAAAAAAAGCACACACACACACACACACACACACACACACACACACACACACACACACACACACACACACACACACACACACACACACACACACACACAGGCAAACAAACACATACCAACTCTTCAGTTTCAATCCCATTGCTTTCCAGTAAATCCTAAATAAACTAATCCCGGAACATCGACAAATGCAATTTTCAGATTAGCAGAAAGCACACGCAAATGGAACACAACCTGCGGAACCGATCTAGTAGGATGTGCAGCTGATAGGGTTTGAGCGTGCAGATCTGTGGTGGTTTGTACAATCCTAGTGGTATAGTCAGTAAATACAAAAGAGGAGGTGACTCATTGGAGATGGTCATTTCCAGAGGTGGTCAATTTCCAAAATTTTGCCGATTCGTCATTCTTCATATGTTAGCGGCCTGGGAACCCGTCTGTCATCGTTAGTCCATCATTTTTTCTACTCTTGGCCTGCACTTATTTTTTAACTTTCTTATATACTTACTGGTTGTTCTCCAAAACTGCCATGTTGGACATTAAAAGTAATCTCCAATGACTATTGCAGTCTGGCATACCAGGACTGCATTTGGGTTCTACACATACTCATGACCGAAAAAATTGTTCAGTGGCAGGCACTGAATAAATTAAATGCATTGCAAACATCTTTTTAAGTGTTGAGGCTATATGAGAGCATCTTTTTACATGCGATTGAGGTGTATGCCCTTTCATTCATTTTTTAAATTTTGGCTCATATCTCTCAACCACAAGCTGAACATAACGGCACCTTTATTTTATGGCGCCTGAGGTCTGCAAACAAGTTTCTCAAAGTGGACGAATTCTTGAATGTTACCGTCGAGGCGTCAAATTCATGGTCTGCACCTCAACCAACTGTCTGCTCACTAATTTTGATCAAGCTCAAACAGGGCAGCATACTTGTATGTCCATCAGTATGCATCTTTTTACAGAGATAAATACTGTAGATAAAGAGATATATAGCGATAGATCGACATAGATCTATCTATATAGATATCGTAGAAAAGCATTAGAATGGTTTTAACATGAAGTTGGGTTGCTCTGCTCACTTTCCACTTCAATTTTCAAAAACAATGTTTCAGCATTAATATAAAACTGAGCACCTGAGAAAGATGACTGAATCGAAGCCTCCTTTTCTCCATAATTAGTCTCAATGTTGGTCTGCACCATTACAAAAGCTTTTTATGCAGACATGGCATATTAATTTTTTGCTGAGCCTTTCACACGTTAACTTTAATTGGAGGGGAGGATGCCAGTTGTCAGCTTGAGTACTAATGTGCTAATTAGTCTTCTTGTCCACCTCTTGTGTCTCGATATCAGCGGTACAAAAGTCTCAGATGTTCAACAGAGCTGAATAAATATATGTTTAGAAATACACTGAACAATCAAAAGAGGGTAAGGAACGGTGCAGTGCGCACACATATTTCTATAATGATGTATGTAGTTTGTTTCATCTCAAACGACTCCCAGTGTGCGTGAATGTTCATGGGTTCAGATGGATGTGCGTCTCCTTCCTTTTGAGGAAGCCACCCTCCCTGTCGAGAGAATTTGTCGAAACACGGAGGCCATATGGTATAGACGCTGATTAATTCTTTCCTGGCGTGGGCCAAAACACATGCATGCACGCATACGCGCACATAAATCCAACACATAGCCTTACCCATCTTAAAAAGAAAAGTATGCTGCATACAGAAAGGTGACTGGGGTTTTTTTTTGGGGGGGGGAGCATTACTTTTATTTATGGAAGTTGCAAAAATATACCCGAAAGTTAAACCCTTACCATTGAAACTACCGGTACTACAAATTATGTTAAACTGTGATGGATGGGAGATTGGAGGAATCAGAAGTATAGTGGCAAAACAAAATTGGATGAAATGAAATATTAGTTTCACCAAAGACATTGGGAATCTCTCAAGCTGTCAGAGAAACAGTGGAAAAGATACATGTGATAGCCGGGTCTGAGTCGGTATGAAAGATAAGCGTCATATTGGTTTCCTCTCTGGCGAATTGACTGAGCATTGTTGTCAACTCTAAAATGAAAACAAAAAAAATGAAGAGTTCTTAAGATGAAATCGCCTCATGACTTTCCTGAACCAAAAATCCAGTCGACAGGGGCAGATTTAAATTATTCAGAAATAAAGTCGAATTTCAAGAAGACAAGCTCCTGTAACTGATGTCATTTATACATTGACATCTGTTCAACAACGTGTGTGTGTGTGTATGCGCGCGCGAACTGGCCTCTGCCCAGTCCCTGTCATGCGCAAAAAACTAGAAGTGCAATAATTCTCGCTTGGAAAGCAGCAGGGGATTCAATCCAAGATTTTTTTTTTTTTTACATTTTATTTATTTTTTTCACAAAAGAACAGCATGATTGAGTATGTCTGCCTGCCAAATTCAACATTTAATTTCCTTGTGGTCCCGAGATCCATGTCTCTTTTTTTCCAATTTGTCTTCCTCATCAGATAAGGATCGAGGACTAAATGAAGGGCTTTGGCTCCATCCGCTTGCCCTTTTAAATCCCACATTTTATTTTATTTTTTACAAAATGTGGAACACTTTCTTTTTTTTAGGTGAAATTAGGTTCACTTATTCAAATACTTTCTATTTGGGTCATTAATGTCAATTCCCAAAGTAATTTTATTTAAACAGTCTTACTGTCAAATCTGTCCCAATTGACACATAAACATTTTACATTCATTGGGTGAAAAATACTGTACTGGAACAGACAACAGACTTCATACTGTATGTGCCATTAGTGCTCCTCAGTAGACCTGCGCAGAGTATTCCACCACTGTGAACTGTTTCCCTAAACCGTTTCTGATCTTAAATAAAGGTGACAAAAAAAGGCATCTCAGTGGACAATCTCGTGAATGAAAGATTTAGATTTGGATCTGTAGTCAAGTGTGGAACTGCCATTGTGGAGCAAACAATTTTGATGGGCGAATACCGTAATTTCCGCACTATAAGGTGCTTCGGAGTACAAGGCACAACTTCAATGAATGGCCTGTTTTAAAACAGTTTTCATATATTGGGTGCACCCACATTATAAGGCACACAGAATAGAAACTTGAATAGTGGCTGCGTTTGCATTATGCATCCACCTGATGGAGATATGTTAAAGGGAATGCAATACAATACAGCTCTATTTATACAGAGCTTTCGCAACCGCTGCAGCTGTAACAAAGTGCTTTCCAGAAGATAGGAAAACCTTTATTTGTCTCACAATGGACAATGAAAGATAAATAAAGATATGAGCATGTGTGTGTGTGTGTGTGTATGTATATATATATATATATATATATATATATATATATAAAGCACATCTGATTATAAGGCACACTGTTGGGATTTTGAGAAAATTGAGTGCTTTTTGGTGCGCCTTATAGTGCGGAAAATACGGCACGGTCCAATGTACAGTATTTGCATCTTCTTACCTGACACAGTTGACATGTTTTCCTCTTGGCTGTCAAAGTAAAATAATGGCCACGTATACGGTCACAATTTCGTCAAACTCCGCCGTCGTGGTCCTTTCCATTTTGAGGTCTGCATTGTGATCATCCTGAAGGTTGCACTTGTAGGATAATTGTTTGACAGTCCATTGTGGCATAAACAACAAT
The DNA here is from genome assembly GCA_901007745.1 of Hippocampus kuda. Taxonomy (NCBI): domain Eukaryota; kingdom Metazoa; phylum Chordata; class Actinopteri; order Syngnathiformes; family Syngnathidae; genus Hippocampus; species Hippocampus kuda. The sequence continues at coordinate 47,177 of CAAKHF010001276.1, read as the reverse complement.
GGTGACCAAATGATTGCATATAATGAAAAACATAAAACATTGGAAGTGCTTTTAGCATTTCATTTTGGGCATACAAGAAGATGTCCTTCCTAATGGCCGATGAAATTCTTGACATATTAAGGAAAAGCCTTTTTTAAACAAGCCAGATGCCAATTCTGCATAAACCCACAATTAATGAGTCATCCACCTACACATGTAGGTAATTGGTTCTAAATAGGAGAGCCACACGCAATAGGGAAAATTATATTTGCATGAAAAAACCCCCAACACAAAGAGGACCATAAATCCTGCAGAAAGTGAGTAATTAAATAAGAAAAGACTATTTTACTATCACCTTTATGTCTGTGCTACTTTGATACCCCTGGCAGAGGGATAAACTCCCACTATAACAGGCCTCCTGCGGGTCGTTTGCTTAAAGAAAATCCCTACTTTTTCTTTTATACCACCACCTGTGGAGAAAAATGATAAAAGGAGACGCGGGTGTTTGTATCACAATCTTTTCTACGACACCGTTGTGAGATGTGGAGCAAACACAGCCTCAATTGTATCGTTGTTATCGTCAATGGATGACGGAGTGCACACCAAAGTAATTATCCCAACAATATGACATGGTTGACGGTTTTACTGGGATTAATTAGAATAATGTCCCCCAAAAATTAGGGAGAAAGAGACGATGCCTCCCTTTAGAATTGTATGACTTTGTCTTTGTACAAAGTAAAAATTTGGTCTTGGAATAATTTAGTGGCACGTGAGTGCCAAGCAATCCTCACACATGTACTGTAGAATATTGTTTGATTTGAAAGCAACACAGCCATATAACCAGCACCTTGCCTGTGTATTCCGTTTCCATAAAACCAGCTGTTTGGGCTACTAGAGCATCGTATACATGTGATCTTTTTCCACTGGTCATCTTAAATGGCATGTAGGGGGACCCGCATTTGGCCTTTCATTGACAAATCAAAATACATGTGATAAAGAAATAAAGCACCCTTAACATCCACTCATTACACTCAGGTGAAATTTCAGGGGCGGTGTGTCAAATGAGCCAGCCTTCACGGCCCAGGTGGGGAACGAGTGGCGTGTAATGAGGTGATCGGTTGAATATTAGCCCGGAGGCTGGAAGAGTAAAAAGCGAGTGGCCATTTGAAGATCTACATTGCCTTGTAAAAATATTCAGCCCTTTGGCTTCCTACTTGATCTGAGCAGAATTGGTGGTGATTCGAATTGAGATGCGAATTGGCCGTCAAAAACAAACGCTAAATCGGAATTTCCAGATTTGTGCCACAACGCGTGGGGACTAAAACTAAGCAATGTTGATGAAAGTAGTTTTAAATAAGGCATCATGAATGCAGAAAGATGATTTAAGGTTAGGTGGGGGTGTAAAATTATAGTTTTGAACAAAACTCCATAAAATGTCGAATATAAATCACAGATCCAATGTGAACTGAAAGGAGAAAAAGTGATGATTCCCAAGACTCTCTTTAAAAACAATATCTTCATTTATTTTATTTATTGGTACTCTTATATACATGGCATCATTTGTGCTTTTTGTTATCAAGAGTAAAATCAAGTCAGAAAAAAAAAACCCAACTGAAAACCAGGGTTCTCTTTTTAGTTGGATCGACTGCATCGACAAACTCAAGAGGGGAGAGTGGTTGGGCTGTGTGTGTGTGTGTGTGTGTGTGTGTGTGTGTGTGTGTGGGTGTAAAAAGGAAATGGGTAGGTAGGTCGATAAATAGGTTGACACTTGCAGATGTCCACTGTAGGGAGTGTGGATGTCCAGATTGGGATGTGCTTTTACCAACAGCAGCAAAGGCACCCGTGTATCACTTTGTAAAAAAACAAAAACAAAACAAAACAAAAAAAACAAACAGAATCAGTCGATCAGTCAGCCTCAGGGCGTACATCCTATTGAGCAAGTACAGCTCATTGCCCTTCAGGGGGTGGAGGATGTCACCTGTGCAGATGACTCATCTTATTCACATCACACATTACCTAAAAAAAAACCCCAACCATCACAAAAAAAATTCTCTGGAATCTTGAGTTGTTTTCGTTTTTAGATTGAAGAGCTGTTGAAAGGTTAGGCAGGATGTATGAAACATGTTTGCAAAGCCACAATGTAGAAGTTGCAGCTAAAACAGCTGTTCCTCTCTTGGGGCTGCACACAATTTATCTCAAAGGTGTTTGATGTTCTACCAGACCAAACTAATCTCACCATGACGTGCCAGCACAGAAAAGGGTTTTCCTCAAAATGTCCCACAAAGTCAGCATCGGATTATACCAAATGAAGATGAAGAATTAAGATTCAGGGGGTCCCACCACTGAGGAAATAATTTTACAGGTTTCCCAAGACATTGGCTGATTTAGTATAGTAGAATAGCACATGAGCAACAGATAAATACAGAAATGAAAAAGGAATAGTGAGCACTGTGGGGTGAGAAGATAGTGATTGGTTACTGGTTATATTGTGTAAAACACTGAAATGAAGCAGAGTGAAAAAAAAATACTGAAAAATTTACAGTAATTACAGAAAGCATAATTGGTGGAAAAAGGGACTCCAGGGGAGAGACTCTTTGGCTGTGTTCACATTGTATTTATGGTCGCCTGGCAACAAGCTATAGATTGTGACGTATTTTGTGAAGACACTCACACTTTCAAACATCCATTTGGCCATTATAATTCTTAAACATGACTTGATGCCAAATTGACTGACCAATGTTTTGTTGTTGCCGAATTAATCAGTATTGTGTCTTTTTTTTGGTCCTGACGAGAAAACCAAATTACAAGTGTCAACACATCTTTAAAGTCCGATTATGATACCTGAACTGGTTTTACCCTGGTGTGGTGGTCAATAAGAAGGAAAGAAAGAAAGAAAAAATAGTGGACACAATCCTACTGTTGTATTGGCAGATGATTGTATTCTTCGAAACACTTTCAACTTAAATTGTAATAAATAGTGAATGAAAATGGTAAAGTTGTGGAATAATTCAAGCAGGGGGGAAAAAAATCTCATGATACACAGAGACTGTGATGTGAAAGCTGAAGCACAACTCATTATCCTTAGTCGTGACATTATTATGTGACTGAAAAGAGTGAATGTGATTGGAGGGTTGTGGGGTTCAGTCATACTTTTAACATTTGTGTGGAAATTCCAGCAGGGAAGGGAAGGGGAAGGCCTTTCTGGTATAGCTTGGTCCAGTAGCTAACCTCAGCTTCCCACTAGACTAAACCAAAAGTGGGAACTACCCACAGCTTGAACACATGATCCTCAGTTGAGGTTTACCCACGGTCCTTGTCTGTGTTCCTGCTGGTGAGGTTGCAGTCATTACCGCTAGCTTTTTGGTCGTTCGATGAACACTACACTTCCTTTCGACTTGCAGCTTTTGTCAGATGACCACTTTTGAAAATGTAAAAGCCACACGGGCATAGATATCTTGTAGTCCGACAGAGTACGGTTGTGGAACATCCATGTTCATAGCGTGACACCGTGAACTGACTGTGTCATTTCCACCAAATTCAGCCATTCTGTTGACTAACACATCGTGCCCGTCCAAACCATCTTAGTAGGTAACTGAGCTGGTGGTCGATTCTCTGTCTCATCCTTGTTGATTCAGTTCTTTAGTTGGAACGGTCCCATGATGACTGGTGCTGCCAAAATTGTATCCATTATATGACTTGCCATACTTCAGTCTATGACAACTGGTCTTTTGACTTGCAATAGCTTTACCATCAGTTAAGATTCATATTCATTCAATTCGTTGGCTAGCGTTAGCTTCTCCCCAAATGGTCCATTGTTTCTCGCTTTCTGTCGAACTTTCAGCTCCAGAGGCAAAAGTTACTTGTTGTTTGGCAGGTGGAGCCTTTCTCAGCAGGGGATAGGTAGAGCTTGCCGTTAGCGCAGGCACACAGTTCGTACACGCCTGTCTGTTTGGTGTAGGTGGTACCTGCTGCCGCACCTTCCAGTGGGTCCACCGCACTGCCAAGGGGAATGTTGCCCAGCCGGATGGTGTTTGCGTCTAGAAAGATCTGGGAACATAAGGGATTAAAGATAAGGACATTCAGATTTTAATTGTTGAGGGGGAAGAATGAGAAAAAAATAATTATATGTGGTAACAGAGACGGGAAGAGGGTTTGTTGTCTGGTGGAGTTTACAAAAATCATTCTACAGAAATCTAATGAAGATATAGCGTAGAATTTAGCTTGGTCAATTTCTACAAAACTCAAAGGGACAAATTCACCTGCATTTATTATTAAATCATGATTGGCTGGTAAAAATCTTTGATGAAAACAATTAATGAATGTAACTCCACCATATTTCTTAAATTCCCTTAGTTATAATAATCATTTTTTATTTTTTTTTAGTGTGTGCAGTAGGAGGCGGGGAATATACTGTGGAGAGCCCGACAACTTGATGGAGAGAGAAAGGACAAGTGAGGAATCACATGTGAGAAGCAATTAATAATGATTTCACTCAGGCTGATGGGGTACATCTTGATCTGTTTAAAAAACACACACATTCACATCCACACTGTCTCTCAACAAGAACGAAGCAGAGTCTCCGCTTCAAATGCCTTTTAAATATCAGTGTAGCTAAAAGCGGAATATCCACCGGCCATTAAGCAGGATCAAGATCCGCAGAACATTTCAACCGGTCTCAAAGGCTTTCAATTGTTAACAATCCCCTTTTCGCAACACTCCCTGTATAATGGACATGAGATTTCACAACCTACATGCTCCTTAAGCTCTTGTAGATACACTAATGAATGTATAAAGGCTTGGGCCATAATGAATTCATTTGTTGTTTCAGCAGTGTTGATAATGACCATTATCTCTAACTTTCTTCATTAGAAGCAAATGTATTAGGCGTGGCAACTATTAAGGATGACCACACTTTTATCAAATGAAAGACTGTTTCCAGATGTTTGTATCCATCCATCCATTCATCCATTTCTACCGCTGATGAGGTGTTTGTTTAGACAGTGTGTCTACTTGTACAGCAACCATATGAAAAGAATATATAAATACAGTTACAACCAGACCTGCCTTTCTTCAACCAATGTGGAATTAAACCACAATTTATGTAATTACACGGAACAAAGAATGCATGTCCTACTACTTACAGTTTTCATTGGTACCTTGAAATAGAGAGTTGAAATGCCTCCCTACTCCAACACACCTGATTCAAATGATCAGCTAATCAGCAAGCTCTGAGGAGGCCTGAAACTATCATGATCAATTAAATCAGGTGTGTTGGAGTAGGGAGGGATCGAAAACAGGCAGGAAATGGCTCTCGAGGAACCGGAGTTCCCTACCCCTGGGTTAGCACGTCAGCCTCACAGTGCAGAGGTGCAGGGTTCGATTCCGGCTCAGGTCGTCCTGCGTGTGAGCCTGTGTGGCTTTTCTCTGGGTACTCCAGTTTCCTCCCACATTCCAAATACATGCATGGCAGGCTAATGGAATACTCCAAATTGTCCTTAGGTGTGATGGCAACCAATTCAGGGTGTTCCCCGCCTATTGCCCAAAGACAGCTGGGAGCTGAGATAGGCTCCAGCACGCCCGCGACCCTTGTGAGGATAAGCGGATTAGAAAATGGAAAATGGATGGATGTGACTGTGAATGTAAATGGCACACAATTTCTAATTGTCAGTGCACAGTATGTCAACACATACAGTACTTGTTGCACGCCTGTCAGCTTCCTCATGAATCTCCAATAAAAGCTGCTCAGGCTCGGTTATTGCCTTTCGGAGGAATAAACTCAGTCATGGTTGGCAACAGGGCCGAAATTTAATATGACATAGCAGACCCACCTGGCATGTCAATGACATCTAAAATGAACTAGGGCATTTGGATTGGGTGGGAGAATGAAGAGAGATGGTTTTGTTTATGTGAGGTAATTCATTTGCTACCTGGGCCTTCAGTGGGACTTGCCCTACCTCTTAATACGACCACAACTATGACACAACTATATACACTATCAATATTAAACAAAAACTCAATATAAGAGCATGAAATTGTTCCATGTATGCCATCTGGAGCACTTCAGAATCAGAATCTATCTAATGACTGAAAAAAAAAAACATTCATCCATCCATCCATTATCTACTACATAACCAGGGACTCCTCCAGTTGAGGCAGGATGTAATCCCCAACCTGGAGAGGGCATTCCACCTTTTTCTGACTGAGGACTATGGTCTCAGATTTGAAGGTGCTGATTTTCATCCCAACCGCTTCACACTCAGCTGCAAACCGCAACAGTGAAAGTTGTAGATCGCAGCTTGAAGAATCCAACAGTACATCATCATCCACAAAAAGCAGAGGTGCAATACTCAGGCCACCAAACCGGACCCCATCAATGCAAGTACATACTGTAAGTACGTTTTCGATGCAGATTGGCCGTCATCGCTGCTGACTGACAGACTGAAATAATAATGGAAGGATGACTAATGAGTACTGGTTAAAACAGATGACCCCTTTGCACATCACGATAACAAGGACAATACTGGCAGAATGGAAAATGTAGAATTTTAATCCATTTAACTTACACGTGATAATTACGCGCCAAAGAATAGAATTTGCACATGCTAATCACACCAAATAATTCTGCACCCAATATTCAAACTCTGCCTTTGCCGAGCATCAGGCCAAGTTGCCACAAATTGTCAGACCCACAAACACAAAGCCTACAGCAATCCAACCAGGTGGGAGGTGGTGACAGTATTTGAGCGTTTTACACAGACCATTAAGCTTCCTGAATGGATGGACAGTGAAGTGAAGCTGACAATAGACGACATGATTGGAGCACAAATTGACATCAAAAATGACCAGTCTCCTTGACCACAAGCACACACATAAATTGTACATATCAAATGCACAAACCACAGTAAAATGCTACACGGGCAGACACACTGTGAATAAGCAGTAAAAGAGAAATGCAATGAAAATTCACACTGCAACATATTTGATAAAGAATTGAAATGAATAAAACATAAGTGAGAGTGGCAAATAAATCTCACCATATAGTGTTGGCCTGTACTATTGAGACACATGTCACAAAAGGCAGAAATAATTAGCAAGAATAATTAAAATGAAAATTGAGTTGAAAGAAGTGCCCGGGCTGATCATAAATTCACAGGTTTAAAACCTGTTGAATATTAATTATACCCGTTTTTTCACTATTGGCAGGTATTTGTTAAACTGCTGAATTTACTCGAATAATTTCTTCCAAAAGACACTGTGCCTCATATATATTTATGTATATAATATACACCTCTCAGTATTTTTATTTTTAGTTTTGTGTTGTTTTCATTAAAAAAAACACTGAAGAAATGGCATTTTGCTCCAATGTAAAGTCGTCAGGGCACCACTTGTATAAATGTACATTTACTCCTCCCACAAAACAACTCAACAGCACATAAATGTCACTGTCACTGCTAACAAAAGTGAGTATACCTCGAGATCCAAATTGAGACCAAGATTGCCAACACTCATAAAACTGAGCTTCAGCCTCGTGGCCAAGACAGATGCCACTTGGATCATGTATGGGGCTATTGGGGTCTGCCAGTTAATGATTTAAACCATATGCTGCACACTGCATCATATTGATCTGGTTGGCAAAAGACAAAGGACATTGGATTGCTTGAACTGTGTTTTGTGGTCTGATGAGACAACATAAACTCATTTAATTCAGATGGTCTCAAGCAAGTGCGGCAGCAACCAGGTATGGCTTGCCGACAGTCTAGCATGGTGTTCTGAGTGTCATGGTCTAAGGCTGCATGAATGCTTGCCGGCATTGGGGAGCTACAATTCATTATGGGAACCAGGAATACCAACATGTACTGTGACATACTGAAGCACAGCATACAACAATCGCCTCCCTTTGCAAACGAGGTGCTGGTTGGTGGCTCACACAGGGACATGAACAATTGGGGGTTGAAGCTGACCTCAAGTGTCCACTTCACAAAGCAGATCTGTGATTACCATGGCCAACTTCACATCATCTGACCGGAGAGGTCTACTTTCAGCTTCTTATAAGCATCCTTTACTTGGTACGCTTTGACCTCCTGCATGGACTCGAGCAAATTAATTTCTTTTTCTGCCATGTCAAGGACTGCGCCTCTCATGCCCCAAGGAATGACAGGAGCCGCTTCGAATGGAGACGAATGAAGTCGGCTGTGTTCACACCCACAATAGCCCAAAATGCCTATTTCTAACTGCGCCAAGCTGAGTGCAAACACCAAAACCCGGTCTAGGCGGCCTATGTACACATTTATACCATGCCTCGCACTAGACGTGCACTGGGTACTCAAACAGAGGCCACAAACCCCACACAGATGTTCCACCTGAGATTTGGCTGTGCTCTACTGGCTGTGAGTCAGAAATAGAAGCCGCTATTTGTGTTACTGTAGGGTGAGTCAAGTCTGTAAATCTATTTGTTGTTTTTTTTCTGTGTGAGGCAATTTAATTTGAAAGTGTCATTGCCATTGTGAGACCCAATGACTGTGACCGATTCCTTCCAGCATTTTAATTCACTCAACATTCTGCTGCTCTACACACAGGTTAATGGACAAACACAAGCAGAGCAGCCAAAACACGACACTTTAGTCAACCAACACCTCCAAGCTAAAGTCTTGATAAGCCTTGACATTGTTCCAACAAGCCTTGTGGTAACATGAATTACAAATTATATATTTCTATTATACTGTTGACCTCACAACGAGGAAAACATGCAATGAATAGAAGATAAAGAATATGTGAGATTTGTGAGGAATGGCTTCCGCTGCAAAACTGTGCCAATTAAATCATGTGAGTGCACCATCCAGATTTAACGAACATAACATCACGTACAGTCCATTCAAAACACCCCTTTGTACAGTAGATGTTCGTTCAGACGTGAAAGACGAAAACGCTAACATCGCGGCTCGAGCCACCAACTGCAAGCCGTTGTCCCCCTTTTGCATCGGAGGCGTAAGTTTCGATAAACTGTAAATGTATTCAAACAGTTTCAAGCTTTTTTTATATTTATTTACAATCATTTTGTAATGTGCTGGCTATGTTTAGGTTACAGAAAAAGCACAAAACATTTTATTTTCTTTTTTTTGTACGGTCGTGGGTGTTTTTAGGTGTTTTTTTTTTTTTTTTAAATGACCCCTATCCCAATTAGTCTTTAAAATCAAGGTTCCACTCTGCTCCATTAATCATTGTGTGACTTGGTGAATTAGGTCACAGTGAAAAAATAATAATAATAATAATAAAATAAATAATAATAAAAAGCTTTACCTGTGCGAGGATGGTTCAGCGCTTTGGTTGTGAACACATTTACTGAATACATTTTGAATAAAACAGGAGCACACACTCACAAACACACAATATAACAGAATATCCAAATGGGAACATGTTTTGAAATGAGAAGAACCCACATCACAGGATGTACCGTACTGTATTTTTTTTAAACATCCATTTGTGAAATAAAAACTGGGTTACTCATTTTTTTTGTATGATATGTTGAGATGAAATTAAATGCTCACCATGGAGACAATTAGGGTCGTGAGAGTGATTAAGCACAAAATAACACAAGTGAGGAAAATAACGAGAGGAACTACCAGGTTTGATTTTAATGGAAGCCATTTCTCTCCTACTTTTAGCCCATTTGGCCCTAATTTCAGGACTGTGTTTCCAAACTTTCTAAACTTTAATAGTCCCTTCTTAAATGCCAGTTGCTGACAACATTGATTTGGCTTTAAGCCTTGCTGTCCCACACACTTTAATTTTGTCCTGCAAGATCGACAGAAACATCTATTTTCTGCCATCCTCCTCCACCTCCCACTCATTTCATCCGCCCCTTGCATTCTTCCACCATCAGGTGGCCTCTGTTCATTTGACTGGGTCAGCAGTCAGGCAAAATTCAAATGGGAACATATGAAAAGGAATTGTAACTGGATAAACTGCCCATTAAGGGATCTGCAGGATGCTTATTTGGAAAAAACAAAAAAACAAAACAGCTTCAATTGGCACACAGTGTTGATTCCATTTTGGGTGAGATGATTTGAAGATGAGGCAACACATGTAATCCAATGATGTGCCCGTGTTGCCTCCCATAGAGTGCAGCTTGCACAGTGATGCAGGGAACAACATCTCTACAGCACAAGGTTCTCTCAAAGTCTTTCGGGAGGTCTGAGCCTCTGTTGGCATGAGGAGATTCTAAATCAGTGGTCCCCGACTTTTTTTGTGTCGTGGACTGGTTGAGACAAGTACATGCTGTTCGCAGACCGGCAACCATTCGCCAGGGGTTGTGTTGGTTGGGGGGGGGGGGGGGGGGGGAAAAAAAATTTTTTTTTTTTTGGGGTTTTTTAAC
>CAAKHF010001267.1:73522-95064 GCA_901007745.1 Hippocampus kuda | reverse complement strand
CTGCAATGCCCTTTACTGATGAATGAGCCATCCTCCATTAAGCGCCTCCAGCTGGTCCAGAATGCCGCTGCTCGCCTCTTGACTGGTACTCGTAAGAGGGAGCACATAACTCCTACTCTGGCATCCCTTCACTGGCTCCCCATACATTTTAGAGTTATGTTCAAGATCCTCTTATTTGTTTTCAAATCTCTAAATAATCTCGCGCCACCTTACCTCTCTGAGCTCATCCGTCCCTACACACCTGCCCGGCGCCTCAGGTCTGTGGACCAGACATTATTAGAAGTGCCAAGAACTAAACTGAGGCTCAGAGGCGATCGAGCCTTTTCTGTTGCTGGTCCCTCTCTCTGGAATGACCTCCCACTGAACATTCGGCAAGCCTCCTCGCTGCCCATCTTCAAAACCCTCCTCAAAACTCACTTGTATTCTTTGGCATTCGACTCAGCATGACTTATGACTTAGATTTGTTCTCGGTTTTACTGTTTGGTGCTTTCTACCGTCTTTATTACCGATTTGTTTTACTGTTTATCATACATATGTTCAATTGATCCATGTACAGCACTTTGTTTGCAGCGATGGCTGTTTGAAAGTGCTCTATAAATACAGTTGACTTGACTTGACATCACTGCATTATGACAGCTGTTTCTACAGCTTAGCTTGTATTGGATCTCATTGGTTTGTGTAGGTGCACCTAATAAAAGTGTCCCCAGTGAGTGTGTTTTTCTTGACTGACCTTGACTGAACGCAGTGAGCAGTCACCTTTCTCTGTGTGCACCTTGCAGATGTCACACTCCATGTTCTTCACCTGCACATTGCCTAAAGCGTGGGTGCGAATAAAGAGATCTGACACACACACACACACACACACACACACACACACACACAATTACATATTCCAAATGTGTCAAAATCTATGACTAATCTACATGAATGTATAAATCATCATCTGCACTGATGTATTTATTTGCACTAAAGTTAATTCACAACAGAATAATTTTCTGTACAATAAATCATCCCGTTGAACTACTACACGCATATATTCTGTATAATCAAGCTTTTTTTCTCATTCAATAATTGCAATTTGCACTGTACATTGCATACACTGTAACGTTGTATAGTCCATCCATGCATTATCTGCGCCGCTTATTGCCACGAGGGTCCCGGGCATGCTGTAGCTGATCTCAGCCGTCTTTGGCCAGTTGCACTAGTTAGTACATTGTGATAGCAATGCGCATATGACGCCTTCTGAACACTTGAAGCTTTCCTTCCAGTTGATTCACAAAAAGGTACAGCTGATGGGGCTTCATGTGAAAACAACCCCCCTACCCCCCTTTTTTAATATATGTTTCGGTACGAATTATTTTTTGTGATGTGCAAAACATTTTACTCAAACTATTATTTAAGTAGGCGGCCTGGTGGACCAGTGGTTAGCGCGTCCACCTCACAGTGCGGAGGTGCAGGGTTTGATTCCGGCTCCGGTTTGCATGTTCTCCCTGGGCCTGCATGGATTTTCTCCAGGTACCGGTACTCATGTTTCCTCCCACTTTCCAAAAGCATGCTCATAGGTTAATGGAACACTCTAAAGTGTGAGCGTGGATGGTTGCTCGTCTGTGTGTGCTCTGCGATTGGCTGGCAACTGGTTCAGGGGTGTCCCCCGCCTACTGACCGAAGACAGCTGGGATAGGCTTCAGCACCCCCCGCGACCCTTGTGCGGATAAAGTGAATCAGATAAATGAATAAATGAATGAGTTATTTAAGTACCCCCCTCCCCCGCAATTAATCGCAGTATTAATGTTCAGTCCATTCCAGTATACTGTAAATTTCTTACTCTTCAGGTATAAATAAGTTCATTTTAATAGAGGTTTTAAGTGCACAGCATTTGCATTTAATATTAAGATTAAATGCAAAAAAAGTGAGGAAGTCTTAAGACAGTCTTACCCACTATTGTACTGTAATACAGTATTGTATTGTGTTGTACTGTGAACTCACTGCTCTTGATGGGTACAGACAAATGGACAGACAAACTGCTGTCAGCTCTCTCGGCCGAGATGAACAGCTCCTTGCCATCGTCGTCGTAGCGGACACAGAAGTCCTTCACGTCCGTTCCCTGCTCCCCTCCGTGGACCGCGACGAAGGCTCGGTCCGCTTCGGGAAACGCGTGCGGGTCCAGGGACTGGACAGAGATGCTGCAACTCAGGCGTGCCCGCAACGTGCTGAAGGGGCTAACCTTCAGGCTCCACTCCTTCAGCGGCGGCCGGTGGCTCGCCTCGCCCTCGTCGTACTCTCTGGCTAACTTGCCACCGGTAGTCGTGAAGAGAGACCGCCGTTGGTGTGTGCAATGCCGGGGGGTACGAAGACGATTGGCGGTCCGCCACCAGAAAAGTCCGACGACGCTCCGGAGAGCTGGCGAGCTCCAGAGCAGCATGGCAAACAATTAACACATTGACGACCGAACCACAGCACGCGTTACTATAAGCGTATGCGAATTCATTTTTTCAGAGGTTGCCACTGTCATGCTGCGACAACAGTCAAGTTACGTGTTAAAAATACGTACTGATGACGTAAAAGCAAACTTCCGCTTAGCGCTAGCCACATAGCTGGTAGGAATGGACTAAAGTCATTAGTCATACATTACTTATAAATTCTTGTATAAGTCAGTAATGGTTGGTTGCTACTTGGGTTGATAGCGAAGTAGGTGGCTAGATCGGTAGCTATCTCGACTGCTATTTGTTTACAAAGTTTCGTAAAGTAGGAAAAGAGACGGAAGTATGAGTTTCCTGTCAAATCAGAGAGATCGAAATCATTAAAATAAATGCAAAAATACGATTCCGGTTTTTGCTTGTTATTTTATGCCTACACTAAACAATTGACTAAAAGTGGATACCTATATGCGTTGCCCTTTCGTGTTTATTTACTGTGCCTATCATAGAGAACATACAACAAAATGAAATAGTTAAAAATAAAATAATTCCGTTTATCAACGAATATTTATTCAAATAACCAAACCACACTTTTCACTTGTTACGCTCTGCTTTAATTTGCATTAATTTGCATTTGGTGATGGTGGGATATATAATGAAACACACAGAAACACACGCAGAAACACACAATCCCATCAACCTTTCAAACACTTTCAAGCATCAGTAATCAATATAAGAAAATAATCCATTACAAGAAATATCTCACCACTATGAATGGAAGGCCTGGTATCTGTAAAAGCTATGTACATCCTCAAATATCACATTACAGGAATGCTCGGTTCACTCTCAGTTAGTACTTACTGTTTTTTTTTTGTTTGTTTTGTTTTGTTTTGTTTTGTTTTTTTTTTTTTTTTTTTGCTTTTTTGTGTGCGTGTGTGTGTGTTGATTGGATCATCTTCCGGCCAAGTTGTAAATTCGTCGTAAACCGAGGACCCCGTTTACATCAGCACAGTTTACTGCAGAATTACAGTTTACCACTAGGGAGAAGCATTGCGCCAAAGAGGTCAGCAGATGTCTATTGAGTTCTAATTTGTTTTGATTCGGTATAAAATCTGAAAGTTGATGTGATTGATCCGAACATACATTCCTCACAGAACGTTAGAGCTATTTGGGCTTTGGACTAACATTTCAAGATGTGCCTAAAATGCACTTCTCTATAGTATTCATATATGAACTTATTTTGACCTGTAAAAGTTTGAATGCCAGCCCAACTCTTTTTAATTGTTTTTTTTTCCCCCCAGGGATTCTTCATCCTTAAATTTCACCCAGAACCCCAACATTTTTTTTTTGCAAGGAGTGTATGTTGTATAATAATCATATGTTCATGATTTTAAAAATCCCTTTGGTCGGATCATCATTCTGACTGTTTTAAAAGACTGCCTTTCATTTGTGAGGTAGAACTCAGTGGAGATATTTTGCCAGGCACCCCAGTATATACCATTACGTACCCCCTTGTACTTCCCCAAATAGTACCTTCCATTGAGATTTGCAGCCATGCATGCGTCAAACCACCAGCCAGAGCTGTAGTAAGCCCCACAGTTCCCAGCGGGGTAGCGGTCATTGTCTCGGTCCGGGGTCGTGAAGGCCTGGTTGTTGTGGTCATAGTGGGGGCTAAAGCGGAGCGCATTTCCCGCTGTTCCGGAATAACCCTCCACCGTCAACCTGTAGCGCATCCTTTCGCTTGCCACCCTAAAGTTCTCATACTCTGCGTACCCTGTCACGCCCGAGAAGTCCTGCAACTCCACCCTCAGTGTCATGTCTCTGTTCCTGGTCAAGAAGTGGATGTATTGGTTACCCAACCAGAACTCCCCTCCATTCAGAAGCTCCCCAAAGCCTGATCGGTACTCGGCCCAGGTGCGGTTGAAACTGACGCTGCCGTCTTGCCGGAGTTGCAGGACGGTCCATCCCCCGCCCTGTACCTCCATGTCGCACAGTACCGGAAAACCGTTGCCGGTATGGAGATCCGGGGTCACTTGATAGATGCCACTCTTCATCACCTGCCCTTTGACTTGGTGGTCCGAGCAGTCGTTCTTCACCCCAGAAACTGCACCTGAGGAGCATTTGATGGTGCCACAAATCACAACCTTGTCTTTTATTGGCAGAGGAGTGTCCAAAGTCCAGTAACTAAAATCGTAAAATTTGAGTTCAGTTCTTGATGACTTAAAGTAGTAGTTTAATTCACAAAAATTGGCCTGATTTGTGAAACATTACACTCAAGTCAACATTGCTTTAAAAATTGCAAAACTGCTGCAGACGGCGGCACAGTGGTCGACTGGTTACCACGTCTGCCTCCCAGTGGAGAGGTGGAGGGTTCGATTCCGGCTCCAGCCTTCCTGTGTGGAGTTTGCATGTTCTCTCTGTGCCTGCGTAGGTTTTCTCCGGGTACTGGGGTTCCCTCCCACATTCCAAAACCATGCATGGCAAGTTAATGGAACACTCTAAATTGTCCATAGGTGCGAGTGAGAGCACAAATGGTTGTTCGTCTATGTGTGCTATGCGATTGGCTGACAACCAGTTCCACGGTGTACCCCACCGACCGCCCGAAGGCAGGTGGGATAGGCTCCAGCACGCCCGGCCTTGGAGGAAAAAGTTGAATACCCGACTTGAAAGGTAGTTACGATCACCTTGCAGCTGAGATATAAAAACGAGTTGCAACACATCTACTTTCCAACCATAAAAGAGGTCAACAAATTACCAGTCCAAGGGCGGACCTCCGTGCTTGATGCATTTGGTGTGAGTCATTTATTAGGAAATGGTTGCTTTTAACATTACGGGGTATAAACACTTTATTTTATGGTTTGGAATACACACTAATGTGGAGCTAAGCAGCCCGTATGGCGCTTAAAAGTTTTTAACTCAAGAGGTTTGATTAGATTTGTGGTTAAAGTACAGGGGTTCTTCAGTTTTTGACCGCTCCAACATTTGATTTTTCAAGGTTACAAGTACTGTAAGAATGCGTCGTAACATGGCACAAAACAAGTTCACCAGAAGAAAATCAACATTGAGAACGGCTCAGTCCAGAGCTCCCATCATAAGATCTGAAAAGTGCACCCTTGACGTGTGAACAATTGTGTCTCTTACCTCCAGATGGTATCTGCATCAGTGATCCACTGACTGGCCTGTTATCACCCTGGTGATCCTCTGGCAGATCTTTCAAACGCTGTCCCGGTGGTGATCTTCCATTCGGGCCCAGTTGGCTGCCGTTGAAGAACGTGGCAGCCAACTGTTTGATTTTCACACGCAGCTCGCGAGCACTTGATGTCGACAACTCGGCAGCTGGTTGGGCCACGGGGTCAGTCGTGGTTGTTGAGCTCAAGTCAGAGCTGGAGGAGTTCTGAGCACGAGGAGGAAGCGGTTCAAGAGTCTTTTGGTGAGTTGCTGCCTCATCTCTAGCGCGCAGATTTGGTTTTGTGAGGTCTGGATTAGTGCTCGGAATAACACTGCCGAGCAGGTTCGTTTGTGTTGATTTTGGGATTGAGGAAGGTGAACTGGTTGTTTGTGGCGTGGCTTCAAACACCACCCCGCTGTTTGGGCCCCCCAGGCGTGGGCTGCCGAAGGTCTTCTGAGTGACGGTTTTCGTCGTGCTGGGCTTGAACTCTGTGTCCATTCGGGAATGAGTCACCTCAGCCATCTGTACATCAGGACTGGGCGTAGGTGGATGTTGATCATCGAAACTAGCCGCTGTCATCCGATTAAAATGGCGAGGTTGGGGGGTTGTGGTCTTCTGGTTTGGTTCGGATGGTGGTCTCCCTGGCTTCAGCATCAGACTGGTTGGTGGTGTGTCGGTGGAGCGAGACCAGGATTCTGATTTTCTTTTCGAGTCCTCACCAGGATTTTGATTCGACACAGATTGGTGGTCAGGATCAGGAAGTACTTGACTGACTTTAGGCTTCATATTATCTTGAGTGTTTTGGTCTCTTGCAGGCTTGGGCTGCTTTTGGTTAAGTCTGGGCACATAACCAGTTTTGGGCTTTGCATTAATTTTAATATTGGGAATTTTCTGGCTGGATTTCAGCCTGTGATTGGGATTAGCTGTAAATTTGTTTTGTGACTCAGAGTCCCCAGAAGAATCAGAATTAACCGGTTCTATCAGTTTTTGCCTTTTTTTGGAATCAGTCTGCAGATCAGGCAGGAAATGTAGCTTTGCTTCATTTCGATCCAGTTTTTCTTTTGTGTCAGTTTTTAACTTTTTGTCAGGTTTTTGCTTCTGGTCAGTCATCCTGGTTTTAACAGGATGAACAGGTCTTTTGTTCGGTTTAGAGTTTTTATTTAACATTAGGGTTTGGTCTGATTCGGGTACTTCGTCGGTTGCAGGTCTTGCTTGTTGGTCAGTTGCGACTTGCTGCAGATTGGTTGTTTTGACCTGGCCATGTTTGGCTTTTGGGGGTTTGAGGTAAGGATCCGTTGTCCTGTTATCAGCACTTTGAATGTGAAACTTTTTCGTGTCATTGCCAGTTTTCACTTTCATCTCTGGTCTGATTTTCTGCTGAGCGGTTTTTTGTTTGGTTTTCATGTCCAGTTTACGGTCATGCTTGGAGTCCTTCGGCTTGATTGCATCAGGCTTCATTCCAGGTGTACGCTTTACCTCCGCCTTATTTTTCAGGCCTGCTTGGTGCTTCGAGCCGATGTCGGTGCTTGGCCACCTGCTGCGTGCTGTAGCTTTGGGGGAAATAGTTGTGCGGAGGCTGTGAGGGGGAATAATGGAGGTTGAACTTGAGCTTGGGGAACTTGTTACATCCAACGGATACCTCATGGTGATTGATTCAGTCGAAGCTGTTTGGGTTCTTCTTGGATTAATAACTGGTAAGTAATTGGAAGTGGAACCGGAGAAGGGAGGCGATGGAAGAGATGACGTGATGCGCTCAGTCTTATCCAAGTCTACAAGCGCAGGCCTTTGAGCTGAGATAAATGTCAACACAGGAGTCGGGCTAATTGAAACAAAGTCTGTCCTTTGAGTCGCTTTGCTGGATGCTGAGTCTCCATCACTGTCTCTCTGCACATTCTCGGCTGCTTTTCCTCTCTCTGTTTTTACACTTCTCATTTCTCCATCCTCCTTCTCCACCACTTCCTCGACGTCTTTTTTTATTGACTCAATTTTGTCTGCGAGCTCTTTGTTTGCAGTCTGTTTTGGTTTCTCAATTCTCTGCCCTGCTTTTACCCCCTTTTCCATTTCCTTTTTCTTCTCCTCCCAAATCTTCCCTTGATCCTGCCTCCCACGGTCCTGCGGCATCTTTATTTGTGTGTTTTTCTCCGTCACATTTGTTTCATCTGGCCGCACTTGATGCATTTGATTAATTCCAATCTGTTTTTCACTTTCCTCCTCGGGTCGTTCACTTTCTCCCTTTTCATCGTTTCCAGCTGCTTCCTTCAGGGACACTTCTTTCTCACTTGTTTCTACAGCGCACATGGAGCGTGCCACTGTCTTTCCCTGCTCGTCTCCGTTTTCCAAATCTCCCTGCCCTAAGCATTGTGTCTCAGAGTGTCCCTCCTCCCCATACCTGCTCTCTTGGCGTCTTCCGCAGTCTCCGCACATCTTCCTCAGCTGGTCCACGTCATCCTTCAATGTCTGTAAATCCTTCATGAGCTTTTCCAGCACCCCGAATTGCTCCGGCAGGTGCACAGTCATCGGCGGCAGGCTCAAGATATAGGGGCACCCAGCCCGCCCGGGTCCGCACGGCCCCCCGGCCCGCAGGGTAACAGCACATTGCCCGAATCCCTCGTTGCCCTCCCAAGAGGGGCTGGGGGAGGCCAACAAAATCAAAAATGTGTACAGTGCTGTGAACCTCATCTCGAGTCACAAGAGTGAGAGGAGAACTGAGAGGCTAAAATAGAACCACCTCGGTCCGTCAGTGAGGAGGTGGCCAGGTGGGCGGGGGAGTATAAGTTAAGGAGGTGGAGTGATTGAGCTCTTGAGATGACTGGGAGAGAAACAAAGAGCCAAACATTTTTGGAGGGAAACAGTTGGGGGACACTCTGGGGACCGGGAGGCTTCAATATGTGTTCTCACTACTGTCATTATGACAGATTATGTCTAAAATGTTAAGAGAATGAATGCACAGTCCAATAAGACACCGCAGTATTGATTGTGGGATATACATTACTGATCCACCTGCAGTGGGGGAAAAAAAATCAAAGTTTTTGAAAAAAGTTTTACTCCTCCACACACTTTTTTAAACATTATAGACATATGTGTACACGAAAACAAGAAGAGTGGATCCTCTCTTTTTGTTATGTATACACGCACATGAGATTTGACCGCTGCATTTGACCCATCATAGTGAGCACTGTTGAATGGGGGTCAGAACACACTTGCCGACATTTAAAGTGACTCTGATTCAGCCCAAATAAAGTTCAGATGTTCTAGCAGGCTTTTCCGGACAGTATTAGCACAGAACCATCAGATTTCTTCTTGAAAGCTGAAAAAAGGAGGGGAATGCCTACTAAGAACAGCTGAACTTTATTTGAGTTCAATCAGAGACACTTTCAATGGTGGCAGGTGTGTGCTGACTCCCATTCAACACAAGTTGGACTGTGATTAATTCTGAACAGCCACATCCCCAGTTATAAGAAGGTGTGCACACCTGTGCAAATACATTTTCTCATTTGTTTGTTGAACTTCCCTTCTTGAGATTTTTTTTCATGTTCAGTTATGCAGGTTATATGTCACAATAACAATGGAAAAAGGTTTGAAATTAATTATATTGGTCAAATTTTTTTCAACATATAAATACCGTCGATAGTATGTGTCCTAATAACTACTAAATGTCAAAATGACTGCTGTTAAGTATGATCAGAACAAAAACAAGGGCTGTTGGTGGCTTTTTCCACAGTACTGCATGTGCCAGTTTTCCGTATGTCAGTTCATCATCTTTTTTTTCACTTATCCAAATTAGGCTCACATTGTGTCATGGCGACCATGTGGACCACTCACAAAACATTCTTACTGCGTGACGTAATGTAAATGTGACAAGAGGCAAGGATATATGCATGTGTGTCACACTTACAGACGTGACACGTTAGACATATTTCATATTTAATGGGTGCTTCTTGGTTGTGTTTAATCTTTTTTTTTTTGAGTGGATAAGGTGGTTTAGATTAAAAAAGATAATGTACGTCTTAAATCGAATGAACGGTTTAATGTATCTAACTCATGTAGAGAAAGACATGTTAGCCTCTTGTATGACTTGCAAAGTTCACTGTGTATTTCATATTTCATTTATCGATGTAATGTAGGCAAGTATCATCATTTGTCTTTTCATGTATTTATTCATTATCTTCTGTGGGTTGCATTGTCTATTTAATATTTGATTTTACCTTTTGTTATTACTTTTTTTTATTTTATTGATTTAATTAATGTGGAGAATAGACGAGGTAGCTGCTGATGGGTTGCTAAGCTCAATGTGTAGTTATTTAATTTCACTTTTCCAATTTTGATTGAAAAATAAATAGTTTGTTTTATATTATCAATGTATGAATAAGAACATTTTAAGTCAGCACACTAGGTGGTATGATGAAAGTCTGGTTAGCACATCCGCCTCACAGTGCAGAGGTGAAGGGTTCGATTCCTGCTTCGTCCTTCCTTTGTGGAGTTTGCATTTTCTCCTTGAGCCTGCGTGGGTTTTCTCCGGTACTTTGTTTTCCTCCCACATTCTAAAATCATGAATGGTAGGTTAACGGAACACTCTAAATTGCATCTAGGTGTGATTGTCAGCGTGAATGGTTGTTCGTCTGTATGCCTTGCGATTAGCTGGTTCAGAGTGTACCACATCTACTACCCAAAGTCAGCTGGGACAGGCTCCAGCATGCCTGCGACCCTTGTGCGGATTAGACGATGGATGGATGGATGGATGTGTTGAATTTTATTTTATTAATTTGGGTTGCTAAAGTCATTGTTTTGAATTAATTAATTTGTTTGAATTTGTAATTGTACAAATGTATGAAGAAAAAGTCATAAATTTTATTTTGATTTATGATATTACTGTAGCAAATAAGCAGCCTCTTTTGCGTATTATTTTGGTTTGTTTGAATTTATTTTCTTTTTTTAATGCATATACAAAATTTATTCATTTGGTAAATTTTGTTTCATTTTGTTTGAATTCATTTTATTTTATTAATGTAAAGAGCATAGGCAGCCTCTCTCGTGGGTTGCCAAACTCACCGTGTCTTGTAATTTAGCTACATTTTATTTTTATTTTCATGTTGTTTTGGGAGAATGTATACATTTTTTAAATTGACTATTAGAATTTATTTTGTCAGAATTTTTTTCCTTAGACATGTTCAATTTAATTTAATTTAGTGTGAATTCATGTTTTTATTAATTTAGAGACTAGGCAGTTTCTCTTGTGGTTTGCTAAGATCAGTGTGTCTTACTTAATTAGATCTGATTTTGCTAGAATTTAATTTCTTTTCTTAGCGTAACAATGAGATGAGGGGAGCCTCTCTTGTGGGTTGCTAAGCTCACTGTTGCTGTGCCAATGTTTGGTGAAGTGTTTTAGTGGTCTCCTCCACCCAGCAACGTTATGTTTTTATCACTTACTTATTTATGTGTTTGTTAGGGGGATTTCATGAAAAAAAAATAAAAAAGCACAGGCCACTGCCACAAAAAGTAGCGAGGGAGTGACATACTGGCCAAGAGGAACCCATAAAATTTTGGTGGGGATCCGGCTAATGGTGCAGATCCAGGGAATGTGTTTTTCCACTTGTGTTAACATTGCAACATCAGGTCTTGTTTTCATTCATTTCTACTTGTATCACACGTGATCTTACGGACAAAATATGCAGGAGGTGGGTACTGGATCTGTGAAGACGAGCACTTGGCTAGGACTGATGATCCTTGGCGGAGGTCTGTTCTCTGAGCACCACTCTAACTTTAAGCCTGCCTGTGGTGACCTTTTGAATTGTTGTTTTCTGCCTCCTGGCTGTCGGGTTGTTATGACGACATCGAGGCTGGGGACATTTTTCAGCTGTCTTTTAAATAATGACAAAGGAAACTGTTTGGCTTCAAGTGTGGGAAGCACACTCTTTCAAATGGAAGGTCAAATCAAAGAGATAACGTGTGGAAGAGAGAAACTGTGAACACACGTCAAGTTGGTGACAGAGGCATCAGTTGCGTTTTTCTTGAATAAAACTTACTTTACAGTGAGTGGTACCTTGACTTACGAATTACCTGATGCGTGAGTTTTTCGATTATTTATTTATTTTTTTCAACAGCTTGCAAGATAGTACAGTGGTGCACTGATCACAATTTGTGTGGCCGGTCACCGATCACCTGATCTTTAAAAAGCCTGATTTGTCAATCCAGATTTTTTTTCACAACCAACAGCAAACACCTTCAATGTTCTGATCTTGTTTTATTGTAAAACATTGAACAATACCCATGAAAGACTATAGTGGGTTATCTAAAATGTACAAAGTAGTTTTCTCAAATAATAATGAAAACCCTGTTAGTCATCTGACTTTTTCAGACCTCTGCGGAGGGAGATAAGATCGGTAGACAAGATCGGTTCTGTAGCTAGAGATCGGCTGATCACCAATCCCCCTCAATTAAGGAAAATGGTGCCAATACCGATCCCAGCCGATCGATTTGCACACCCCTAGCAGATAAAAAAAAAAACATAAAAAAGAGAATTACATGCTGTGTATTTAACTAAATAAACCACATAACTTTGTCTGATGAAAGTCTGCTAATGTAATGCTATGACACGAGACAGAATGCTGTCGGTGGACTAACAAAAGTAGCATTGATGTTGGCAGTTGTGATTGTCCTCTTTGTGTCATTATTATGTCAGTATTACACTGCCGCTTGGTGGCCAGGGCTTGGACAATGACCATTGAATTCAAGCATAAAATCCTGGCGCACAAACTGTTACATTTTTTTACATTCCATCTCATGATGTGATTGGATTAGATTAGACTAGTTATGGATGGAACAGATCATTGGAATTACCATTCATTTCAGTGGAGAAAGATGATTTGAGTTCTGAGTGTTTTGCGTTACAATTGAGCAAGTATTAAACTCGTACGTCAAGGCACAGCTGTACTTAAAATAACATTCCAGACTTGTATACAGTCAGGTGCTTCTTTGACAACTGTTGGGATGTAAAAACCAGAAACATATACACACCGCAGCACTTTAGCACACACACAAAAAAATGTGTGAGAGAAATGTTTACACTATTTGGAGATGTCTGTCTGAATCAAGGCACTGTACCATCTTCTAGCGCTTGTCCTCATTTCCCAGCTGACTTTGGGTGAGAGGCGGAGTATAACTTGGACTGGTCACAGCCAAGCTTCCTGACCGGAATTTAGAACTCTCATATGTCAAGTCATCTTTCCCCATTGAGATGAATGGAAATGCCATCAATGCGTTGCAGACTACTAAAAAAATATCAACAAAAAAATCTCATGTTTTTCTTGATTGGAAACAGAACTCTTTATGATCATGCTTCACTATAAAAGCAAAGAGTAATGACACATTATCCATCCATTTTCTAATCCGCTACTCCTCATGAGGGTAGCGAGCATGCTGGAGCCCATCCCAGCTCTCTTCAGGAAGTAGGCGGGGTACTCCCTGAACTGGTTGCCAGCCAGTTGCAGGGCACGCATACTGTAGACCAGTGTTTTTCAAACCCTGTGCCGCGCCTGGTGTGCCGCAAGACATTGTCAAGTGTGCCGCGGGAAAATATCCAATTTATATGCCTGTGGGGTCTATCACCCGGAAAGTAATCATGTAGTACCCTTCCATACTGCTAGGGAGCAGCAACAGCTAGCCAATTGCCTTGTGTTTCGACCACTAGAGACAAGCGAATTTGTGCCGCATGAATGCAGGACGACAGTGAAACAATAAAGATGAAATATTATAAAATACTTTTTCTTGGTGTTCATTTGATTCCAATTCAAGCTGTTATAACGTCATTCTTCAATGTTAAAAACGGTTATAGTAACAATATAGCACGTTAATTGTTAAAATAAGCGGGGGGGGGGGTACACATTTTCAGCTAGCGGTGTGCCGCGAGACTTTTTCAGTGAAAGAAGTATGCCTTGGCTCAGAAAAGTTTGAAAAACACTGCTGTAGACGGCCATTGTAAGTGCAAGTACTTACAATCACACCGAGGGACAATTTAAAGTGTTCCATTAACCTGCCATGCCTGTTGTTGGAATGTGTGAGGAAACGGAGTACCCGGAGAAAACCCATGCAGGTACAGGGAAAACATGCAAACTCCACACAGGAAAGCTGGAGCCAGAATCGAACCCTGCACCTCTGCACTATGAGGCGGACGTGCACGTCACGTTATATGAATCTAAAGACATGAAACACTTTTTGCCACATGATTTGCTCCAATTCAGAAAATGTGCAGCTCTTCCTGGTATGCACTTCTTGGCCATCTTGGGATACTATAATACAGACATACGGTTATAAAGTACATGAAGATGGTCTCAGCTTCTCAGTACATAAGTAAAATTTGTCATTCTTTGCAGAGGAGGAATATGCCTGTGTGTGTTGTTATATTCGCCTATTTACATGTGTTGCTCCACCAATTGTGGTTAAATACCCATTACTTATGGGTTGTGACGCTGTGACATACATACTATTGGTTAGTTGGTCTGCCCCCCCCCCCATTTTATGTTACCATTAATCTACTGAACCTTTGGGAAAAGTTACGTGGTACAATAGATGGATGGATGGAATACAATAGTGTATAATTATTGTGCAATAAAATGAAATGACTGCGATTGGCTGCTAACCAGTTCGGAGTGTCCCCTGCCTGCTGCCCGGGGACAGCTGGGATGGGCTCTGGCGCCCCCTGCAACCCTTGTGAGGATAAAGCGCATCAGAGAATGGATGGATGGATGAAAAATGAAATGGGTGCTTATAGCAGAGTGTCACCGTGGATCATTCTCAGTAATGGCTACTTCTCCGAGCTTTTATCCATTTATGGACAGCAGGTTGTCGTCCTCAAGGTGCCCTCCTTGTGAACACTGTTTTGAAGTCCCTCCAATGAGCCGCCTTGGCCCACTCTCTGTCCTGGCTAATGTAAACACTGTGCTCTTCTCCTCCCCGCCGATAAAACAAACATTTGACCATTCGTTCAGCTTCCTGGTAGCAAGGAGGCCAATTCATCTCCATCCAAGTGATATTGTTGAAAAATAGCCTGAACCCTTCCTGGATTATTCACAGACTCATATCTGTCTTCATCCTGCAGCTCATTTAAGTATTCCAACTCATCTTTTGTCTTTTGTCACAGTCACACACTCGTATCCACCGAATGCTTCATAAGGCGAGACATTCTTTCATCATGTGTCAGGATGACTTTTACTGGTCGCTTGAAAACACCGGGACATGTCCCTTCACATCTGGGATGGATTTGCTGTGGTGAGGCAGCACCAGATAAAACCTGGCCAGCCCGTCAGTCAGTCAATACCCTAAATACCTGCACTCGTTTAGGACATAGGTGGACATTTTCCAGAATTAGGAAATGAAGGGTAAGGATATGGCAGTGCTTCAAGGCCTGATATGTCCTGATTAGCTAGCTTTAGTTTAATAGATGGCAATCATCCAGTCATCCGTTCTCTATAACGCAGCCCAGCTGTAGCCTATCCCATCTGATGTATAGACTAGAGGGTGGATACATCCCAGAACGGTCGCCAGTCAATCGCAGGGCATATGTATGCAGGGCATATGTATACAGTCATTCACACTCACATTAACACCGACAGACACCCAACTCAGGAACGACCTCCAAGCGGTGTTGGGCATGCCTTCGAGCTACGAACAGTTCCCAGTCGACAGCTGACAACTGGGTCTGCAGGTACCCGGGTCGCTGCGGCTTTGGGAGCCACTGTGGGACCCAGTTGGAGGTTGCTCAACAACAACAACAATGACAGACAATTTAGAATAACCAGAGAAATCCTACACAAGCATGGGGAAGAAAACGCAAACTCCACACAGGAAAACTGGAGCTGAGATTTGAACCCAGAACCTAAGAACGGGAAGGCAGACATGCTAAACACAACCAAATATATATATATATATATATATTACAAATACAAATTAAAATTCACTGTCACTTGCCACTGCAGAGTGTGAATCATGTGTAATCACAGCTAGCAGGACTGAGTAGATGAGCAACAAATTCCCTTACTGCATGTAACTATACTGCCTCCTGGTGATCTTATGAGAAGTTGCAAGTTTTGTAAACAACTCATACTCATACAGGCGCACCTGGTCATATGATGGATTGTGGCTATCGAATGTTTTCAAAGATTTCTGGAGCCTATCCCAGCTGTCTCCAGGTAATAGTTTGGGGACACCCTGAACTGGTTGCCAGCCAATTGAAGGGCACTCATAGACGAAGAACCATCCGCACTCACAGAGAAGTTCCATCAATCTGCCACGCATGTTTTTGGAATGTGGGAGGAAACCGGAGTACCCGGAGAAAACTCACTCAGGCACGGGGAGAAGATGCAGAGTCTACACAGGAAGGCCGGAGCCAGAATCGAACCATGTACCTCTGCACTGTGAGGCCGAGGCGATAAACAGTTGTCCGCCTGGCCGCCCAATCAGCGATGTCATGAGGAGAAAATAAACACATTAATAACATAGTTCATAGTAGTTTACGTGTCGTATATTATTTTAAATATTTTTGTCCGAACTGTCATTATTACTATTTATATGATCATAATAATATTTAGACACAGTATTATAATTATTAGTAGTTTGTTTTATGTTCAATTTTATTTATATATAACACTTTGATTCCAGCGCATTTGCTTTTTAAAGTGCTCTATTAATAAAAAGTTAAGATGAGGTGAGTTTCAAAGAAAGAAAATGGATCTTTTTTCGTTCATAATAAAGTCGCTTTTCAAATCGTTCTTTCGTACAACAGTACTGTATACTTCCGCGTTGCTCTTCCGCCTGTTATACAGTACGTGCTTGCGGAGCATCTAAGCCCCGCCTTCTATTGGCTCTGACGCACCAGTTACGTCTAGCCGTAAAAAATAGAAACTTCCAAGATGGCCGAGTCCGTGGACTCCATGCATTTCGCAGCGAACAGCCAAACAAATTCCCCCCAAGCGCTGTTAGCTAAACGGCCGCCGGAGAGCCGATCGCAGTCTTCCAGCGACATTCACCCACCACCCACAAAGAAGATCCGCGTGGAGGAGAAGCGGCCCAAGCACCGGAAAGTCAACGGAGAGGTGTGCACTGTGGAAAAACACAACGGGAAACCGAGTTGTGGGAGCCCAGCGAAATGGAGTTTCGGCCCGGCCAAGGCGAGCCACTCCGCCGCCCCCACCACTACCGCGGTGGTGGTGCCAGGAGCAGCAGCAGCTCCCGCACGGAAAATTTTCAAAATAAGCAACTTCCTCGCTTCGCCGTCCAAAGAGAAACGGGCGAAGGAGAAACGGCATCGGGAGAAAAGCGGCGAAGCGCAGCGTATTTCGGCCGCGGCAGTGGAGAAAGTCAACCCCGCTAGCTGCCATACAAAGACCGAGAACGGCGACGTGAAGACGCCACAGAGAGGTAAGACCGATCTACCCCTCGCTCCACACTCTTTCCCACTAAAATACCGAACAAACTCCGTGGTTGTAATTGAAACATCTGTTGAAATATTACATAACGGGGCTTGTGCCGCAGGCCACTGTGTGCGCGCATCAGGCCCCGAATGCAATGCATGTGGACCACTCACTCACACGTGGAAATGTTTGTCCTTTTATCACTTCAGCCCTGGATGTTATTAACAGGCGTCACTTTTGGTGCCTTTCCCCCCTAGATCACAACAGCAAAGACAAGGAGCGGGACAGCAAGAAGGAAAGAAGCAGCAAAGAGTGGAAAAACCACAACCTGCCGCCAGAACGTGACATCTCAAAGGAAAATGGGGAACTGGTGTTCCCTCTTCAGAGAGGTAAGCAAAAGCACCCCAGATCACATCAAAGCCTGAGCTCACACCATACATCCAAGTACTCAATCCATATTTAAACATCAGAAGCCCCCTTTTTCGCAAGAGGTACGTTGCGGAAGCTAGGGGAAAATATAGGTGAAAATCAGCAGCATCATGGGACCATAAAATATTTTAAATTTGGTTTTACCCCTCCCACACGCCTTAAACACATTCAGATTACGTAAACATACTTTTAAAAGTATGTTTTGCCTTGCTTTTGCCGTCAAGAAATTGGACATGATCATAACATCACTTGAGGAAAGGGAAAAAAAAACCCTCAAACTCAGTTTTCCAAATAAGATGTCAGGTGTGCTTGCGAAAAGCAATTTTTTTTTATTTGTCACTCCCAATTGAAGCTTAGTAGTAAAACTGACAAAAAGGAATTAATCATTATATATTTAGACAGCAAAATGCCAAACTGAACTATATCATTTTCCCAAGGCCGGACAGATACCAAGCCAAAACCCGCTGTCGCAGAGTGTGCAGTGTTCTGTAACTAGTTCTCATGAGTGGTAAACTGTGGACCACAGGTTTTGCTGTTGTTCAATGTTTAGATTGGCGGTGAACACGAGTATGTAGAATACAGAGTGTTAACACTGTGTTTTACAGCAAAACAAAACGTATATTTACAATTTCTTTCGTACCTGACCCGACGATCGATCAACAACCTTTCAAAATACCTCCCTTTTTTTTTTTTTTGTGACTATCTGCTTCTTCCTTGACAATCGCACCACATGTTTGTGGTACAATAGAAAATAATAGAGTACTGTACCGTATATTGTATGTGTAGCCTCAAAACCCAATCAAGGGTCGCAGTTTTTCTGTTGCCGCTCATCTGTAGATGTGCGGTGCTGATTCGCTTGGTGTGCGATGAAGAGTCAGCAACTGTAATCTTTTCCTCCTTTGTCAACTTAAGTTTGTTTCGGTCGCCGCTGCTGTGTGGCAGCCCGAGTTAAAGTCTGCTTGCGCAATGCTGACGAAACGCCATAGATGGCCTCACGTAAATTGTTTCAGTACTCAAATAACTGCGACATGAACACATGAAGCAGCAACACATACAAAGAGCATGCAACAACAGTCACAATTCTCTCTGGTCTGTGGGAACACCGAGTTATTGTTGGGAACGCTTCTTGATTCAAATGACGGTAACCACAAAAGGTCACAATGGACTAAAATGCATAAATACTAAATGCTAATCATGACACTCTGTAGTCACCTTAGTCACAGTCCGTAAAATATTTTTATTTATTCTTTGTTTTACCAGGTAAGGCGTTTGAGAACTGTTCGTTGTTTACAGTGCATTTCAAAAGCTTATTTCACACTTACTATGGCAGATAACGTGCAGCGTGTACCGTCCTCTGATTAGTTGATGCCCACATCACTCACCAGGCCAGACCTCGTCTTTCAAAGCCATACTCACTCAGTCACGGATACTACAATAGAACCTGTGGATGGCGATGCAAAATGGACAAAAATAATACCTTCACCCCACATGCACAATATTTAAAATTGAAACATATATTTTAAAACCAATTACTTGATGAATCGTCAGGTAATCGGTAGACTCATCAGTTCTAAACATTTTCAAATGGCTGCGGCGTTAATTTGTGCTGTCTGGTTGTCCATCTCAGAGCCCAAAGCCAGTTCCCAAGAAGACCTCTTGCTCAAGAAGCTGAAGAAGAAGAAGAAAAAGAAGCACAAAGATGGTGAGCGAGCCAAAGAGAGGCACGGACGCCCCAAAATGTACCACCGCTCGTGCCAGACTGTTTATTCCGGAGTGTCTCTTGGATTGGCCGAGTTCCTCAGCCGAATTAACGGCAACAGCGGCGGTGGAGGCGGAGGCGGACTGCTTCACAGCACACAGCACCAGGACCCCGCATCTATACCTGCCGCGGTCAGAGAGAGACTGGGCTACATCTCGCCGCTCCACTGCACGCCCACGCCGAGTCTGCCCGGGCAGGAGTTTGGCCACCTGATTCACGTGGAGATGCAGGCCAACGGGGGCGCGTCGGTGGTGCGCGCCTATGGTGAGCAGCTCTCGGCCCTGTCGCCGGCCGAGATGCAACGCTTCGCCCAGGAGTTTGTCACCTTGTCGTTCAGCGAGGACGGAGCCCAGGCGGCGTGTTTCGTCATGGGCATCATTCACGGAGCGGCGTCTTACCTCCCGGACTTTCTGGATTACTTCTCCTACAAGTTCCCCAACGCCCCGGTAAAGATGGAGGTGCTCGGGAAGAAGGACATCGAGACCACCACCATGGCCAACTTCCACACTCAGGTGAGATTTCACCTTTCTGGGTCTCTGGCAGGTCTGGAAATTGGTTTTCTAATTTAGATTTTATTCATCCTTCATCCAAAATGTTTTGTTCAGCTTCACAAGTGTACATTTGATCTACACCAGGGGTGCCAAAGTTGAGTCCTCGGCCGCCCCGATCCAGCCTGCTTTAAATATTTCCCTCCTCCAGCACACCTGATTCAAATGATCGGTTCATCTGCGAGCTTTGCAGAAGCCTGATAGAAATCCTGATCATTTGAATCAGGTGTATTGGAGGAGGGAAACATGTAAAACAGGCTGGATAGGCGTTCCCGAGAACTGGACTTGGGTAGTTCTGATCCACACAAACTGAGCTCTGATTTTGAAGGATTTTTTTTTTTTTTGCACTGCAAATCAATATATTCTAACGAAATAGGCAGGTTATGTATTTTATTATGTGTTGCCATATAGGCCTTAGGGGCAAATAGGTCATGTTGTGTTACTTTGTGCGCGGCTATGTCTGAGTTCATAACACTGTGCATGGTCGTGAGTGACTGTTTGGGAGCGCCGATTTGATGTCAGGCACGGCGGGCATACAAAAACTGTGTTTTGGCTGTTAATAAATGTGAGTTTGTTGACTAATGCCTCTTTAATCCATAATAGGCACTACAATTTGTTAGCATAGCACAACGGGAAATTGCGTTACATCAAAGACATCCGGTAGCACGTGTGTGCTAATTCGAGCTTCCAGACACGATTGTTCCTCTGTCAGAAATTAAATACTTGATAGATGTTCACCTATCACCGCCGTCCTGCCATGAAAGGGAAGTTAGAATTGTATTTTTGGTGAAATGCCTTTGAACTTTGGCACTCTGATGCTAACACGGGTTAGCCAAGACACTGCCTCACGATTACCACAAAACAAGGATTGTTGGAAAGAGATCTCAACAAGGCTTCCTAATTCTGCAATAATTTAGCAGATTGGCAAATATTTTAGTAACTTGACCTTTTGACCTATAATCGACCTTGAACTGGACCTTGTGGATCATGTTACCTGAACAAAAGTTTTCATGAAATGTAATCCCCTCACACGTCCTCTAAATCATATTCAAGTTTCGGAGATGTAATTTTGTTGAATATTCATTGAAAGTCACACAGCTCTCAAAAATTTCCACAGGTACATATGTACTTATTGTTGTAAAACACAATATGTGTACTGTATATCCAGTATGACTTGGTAGCAGACGGCTCTGTCTCATTCACTTAAAACCAGGAAAGGGGCGTGTGCGGTGGAGGTACTTGCCGCATCACTTAAATGCCTGCATCTGTCGGCCAATCAAATGATAATTATGTCATGGCGCTCCTGTGCCTGCCTTCTCGAACTAGGGTGGGAGAGATTCTCAAGAACTGTTCCGCTGCAGCACCCATTTAGAGAAGAGCATTGTAGGGTCTTACTGGCTACATGAGGTGGACAAAACATCAGAAACGGCTATCTCTCGGATGCAGGAAAAATTTAAACCACTGCAAACTACAACCTACAACCAAACTTATTGTTACATGAATTCATCTCTGAAAGTCATCAAAGGTGAGGCTCTTTCTCCACCTTGTCCCAATGCTAAATACCAAGTATGAGTACAGTTCATGAGCTTTGACCAATTTAACTCAATAAACACACCTCACAGTGTTCTACATTAACAGTTGCCCGGCGGCCCGGATAAGCGGCGTTGGAAATGGATGGATGGATGGATGATTTGAGTTTTATCCAGTTAATGAGCCAATGTTAATGGATCTTTCTTTTGGACTGTGCTTTTTTTTTTTTTTTTTTTTGTATGTGTGAATCAGGTTACAACTTTTCATAAGGAATGGCTTGAAGAA
>CAAKHF010001267.1:51523-73502 GCA_901007745.1 Hippocampus kuda | reverse complement strand
AACCTTTGATGAAGGATAAATGGATGGATAGATAAATGGATGGATGGATGGATGATTTGAGTTTTATCCAGTTAATGAGCCAATGTTAATGGATCTTTCTTTTGGACTGTGCTTTTTTTTTTTTTTTTTTTTGGTTTTTGCTTTTTTTTTTTTTTTTTTTTGTATGTGTGAATCAGGTTACAACTTTTCATAAGGAATGGCTTGAAGAAGATATCAAGCCCAGAACATGTAGATATTCAGTTAGATTTTATCATGTAAAAAGTAATTAGGAATAATATTTCCTCAATGCCTAAATAATACAGTGTACAGATGGTAAATAAGAAACTTAAAACTTGTCATAAGATATCAGAAACGCACAGAGTGAGTGTCGGTTCTGGCAGAGCCACCGCCACCCAAATAGGTTTAATGTCTGCTTCATGTCTGTTTGGTGACCATAATACAAAAAGGACAGCATATCATAATTATAAAAGTTGCCATTCATTCAAAAGCCGTAATTAATTTTGACATAATACAGCGAAGCAACAGTTTCGGTTTAAATGGTCGGTGTTCATTACAATGTGATGTTTACATCCATTTTCTGATATATATTCAATGACATAAATCATTTTATGACACAATTCATTGGATTGTCCTGATAACCTTCAGTTGTATTTAACTTTAGTACAATTTATGTGTATTTTAAATTTTATATACAGTGCATAAGTAGTTTTTGACTTGCTGCTCAGTGTAAAAACAACCACTGGGTCAGTGTACTTTGGGTTTTAAAGCGCTGTACTTTCACACTAATCGTCGTATGTCAGAACATGACACCCATTTTAAAACTTTGTGGGTTTTTTTCCCTCCATTTCCAACAGTCATTCTGCAAAAACGTAGACTTTTTTTTGGACAGCGTGTGAAGGTTTGAAGAACCAAGAATGTAAATTACACATCAGCACTTTCTCGATATATACGTATTACGAAGCATCTAATTATATCCACGGTGGACCGCTTCAGCGCGAGCCTCGATACGACTGCACTTAAATCATATTCCGGTTTAGCAGCAGTCATAAAATGTGCCTCTCGTGCAGTTGCACGCTGAGAGGGATCCATTTTGATCGCGCTAACCTAAAATTATTCCATCCAGAGGCCCCACTCTGCAAAGAACATTTACCAAGGTCGACCTTGTTGAGTTTAGTAATCAGATTACTTCATAGCCTCTGTGCACCAACGCAACGGCTCTCTCCTGGCTCTTCATTATTAGCATATTTTCTTACTTGAGCTGATTTGCGATTCGTGTATGCCCCAAGGAGATTGATTTTTCGCAAAGTAGCTGTGGGTGAGCGATTTAAAAAAAAAAAAAAAGATCTTTGGCTTCTCTCTTCACCAGCTGTCAGAGCACTGGAATAGACTTTGCCAAAAAGTCCTGGTCCAAATGCACTAATAAAAATCTAATACAAGAGTTGCACCTTTAGCTCTTATTCTTGTTGTATTCGGGGAAAAAAAACCTCAGTGTCACTCAGTGCAAACTAAAAGCATAATTCTAATAAAAGTTGGATTTACCCAGCACACTTCAAGTCACACATTTGGAGTTTTTGCTGTCATGTGGCACAATGGGGATATGCGTCATGACGTCTTATGTAGAAAAACACACATCGAATCCGATATTTCCGCTCTAATTAGGGTTTGAAGGCCTCAAGATTTTTTGTTTGACTCTGTGACAGAAGTCTCGTCAATGTCGGTTAATTGATGGCATAATTATTCATCAGCACCGTACAGTGGTTCCCAACCTTCTTTGCGCCACAGACAGGTGTCACGTTAAAACGTTTCGACGGACCTGCATAGAAACAAATGAAATTAAATAAAGCAGCAGCTCAACATTACGCTGAATGTTGTTTTGATGCTACGCCATAATTCTCAGAAGGTGTGCTGCTATCATCTGCTTTCATTTGCTGTTCAGTGTTCTGCTCCTCTAACAGTGCACCCGCTCAACTCTGACAAAAACTTCACTCTCAAAATTCATCCTGCGGGTCAAATTGGACCCCCTACTTCGGAGTTGTCAAACATAGGACTTGCGGCCCAGAACCAACCTGGTACGGGGTCCAACGTGGCGCCGGCAGGATTTTTGAAATATCGTCAGATTTGGCCAGCGAAACACATCATTTCTTGCATTTTCTATTGCAATTGATGAGACCACTGACATTACAGACGTTCAACTGGCCATATTTGTGGAGGTACAGTGATAGCGTCACTAAGGAGTTCCTTGTGTTGAGAAAGGAGAGGAGGCGGGAGGAAGGATATAGAAGAAAGGAGGTCATAAAAAAGGAAGAAGGAAAGGATCTGGGAGCGATGAAAAGATAAAAAAGAAAGGAGGGAGTCAAAACAGATTGGGTCAATAGGAGCCAGGAGGGTTAAATATTTGTTTATTTGGAGGGTTTTTTTTTTTCATAACTACATTTTACTCCTTTTGCATTTGTACAAACACCGTGACAAAGATGTAAATGATAATCAGAAGCAAATTGCTCATGTTTTTGTGAAGAAATCTGCGGTTGTTCATACATTTTGAAAAGGGATTTTCCTATTGTATTTACGTGCATAAAACCAAAAGGGAAAACGTGGACTTGTTAATTCTAGCAAATTATGCTCTCATTTTACTGGTCTGGCCCGCTTGACATCTAATTAGGCAGCGAGCAGCCCCTGAACTATAATGAGTTTGACACCCAGAGATGAAAGTCCTCCGGATTTTCCCGGAATTCCGGGTTTTTCAAATTTTTATGAAAATCACTCCGGAAAATTGAGGAGAATTTGCCGAAAATTAATCCGGATATGAGTTGACAACATTGAACGAAGACGCGTTTGAGTTCGTTGTTTTGCTTTCACGAGCGTAGCCATGTTGAGACACTAACACTAGTAACACAAAAGAGATTTTCATCTCTTCATAAACACACTAGCTAAACCCCAGTGGAACGAATAAAAGACACCGTGGACAAGACAGTTGTCGTAAAAAAATATATTTGGACAAAAAGGGAAACGCACAGATTGGCAGAAAAACGTGTCCGTCCGACTTCGAGTGTCGTCTCGGCTAGCTTAGCTTAGCTGTTGTCGTGTGTGGCGTCGGGTGTGTGACGTCGGGTGTGTGTCGTCGTTGCGTCGGCGCTGATTGGTTGAAATCAAAAGACGCGCTTGCGTACATGTGCGTGCTTCAGCGCGAACATCAGGGAGCAGCGGACTATCTACTGCTGAGGCTCGCTGAGCTTGAGTGGCATCGCCACAACAGTAATAACGCTCGCCTCGCATTCTCATGGCCTCGCCATTTCTCGGAGATTTCGAAATTTCGTCGAGAACGGAAGCCACAAAGGGTGCACGTGTGCATACAAAAGGAAGATTAGTCATTTAATGTCGAGTATTTGGATAACGTTTTGTGTAAACTGATTCATGCGTGATCGGCCAGGTGTGTGTGTGTGCGTGCGTGCGTGTGTGTTTATTTTTCCAGGATTTTCAGAAAAGTCCACTTTCATCTCTGGACACCCCTGTTCGTGTTGCAGTGTTCCCCACTTATGCCGTTATCTGTGATGGGGCATAACAAATGAAGTTTGGACCCCACTTCTAGATTTTGGCGCTACCTGTCAGTAGTAATTAACTAGTGTATTAACTATCTTTTGCAGCGCTGAGAAGTTGCTCACCTTTGTCTGCACCTGCTAATCGATACCCACTTGACTGAAGCATCAAAAGTGTCATTATACGGGGTTCCGCAATAATGGTGGCCCGAGGCCACCACGTGACTCTGTTGGGCCACCTGAAGTTCACTTTTGTTGGCCTTTGTATAATTTAAAAGGGACCGTCTCCATCACCCGTCAGTGAATCCAACAGCATTACATCCTGTCACACCGCGGCACTCTTTTCACTCTTTCCCCCTTCAACATGTGTCAGCACTTTCCCCGCCTGCTCGCTGATTCAACACTCCACCCAAGCTGTAAAAATGTTCGTCTGAAGGTCCCACAATATGAATATGCAGCGAGCCGAGGTTTCAGTTTGTTTTTCCCCGTAAATTAGGAGCTCCACCCCACATGAATAATTATTTAAATGTGATGTTGGCGCCACCTGTGCTGTAGGATCCAATTTCTTGAGAGCAAGAGAGAGAGAACAGGCACCAAGCAATACTTTTCAAAGTGTGTTTTAAGAAATGTATTGTTAATGTGTCCTAATTTGATCCAGTCTATTTCCTGTCGTCTTCTGATGTGTAAATAATTGGGGGGGCTCCAATCTGTGTTATGCTGCCAATCCCCAAACTAATCAGTAGTGGTGCTCTGATCCATTGGCACCACTGGTAAATAAAGT
Organism: Hippocampus kuda; assembly: GCA_901007745.1. Lineage (NCBI taxonomy): Eukaryota > Metazoa > Chordata > Actinopteri > Syngnathiformes > Syngnathidae > Hippocampus > Hippocampus kuda. The sequence goes on along the minus strand of CAAKHF010001267.1, from coordinate 69,188 downwards.
GAAAGATGCCCTCCTGGCTGCTTCAACATCTGATGCGTCCCCCCTAGGTGAAGCGGACATACTCCCAGGGAACGTACCGGGCTGGGGCCATGCGGCAGGTCAGTCTGGTGGGTGCCGTTGATGAGGAGGTCGGGGATTACTTCCCAGAGTTCATCCGCATGTTGGAGGACTCTCCCTTTCTGGAGGTAGGCATTCTTTCATTCCAGTAAATCTTCCAGAGATTGTGTGGAACATTTCCACGCAAAATTAACCTGGGTAGATTTGGAAATAGTAATGATAAATGCCTTAAATTTAGTATATTATTGGTTTATTTCCAATCATTCCTATACATTGCTGAGTTCTCATGAAACGTTTCTAACTTTGAATATTTTCGGAATTTTGCGAGCCTGAAGTGGCGACAGAATGTCTGCCACGTTTACTCACTTGATTTTTGTGTTTTTCCTGAAGCGGACTCTGCCTTGGGGAACCTTCTCCAGTCTGCGGCTGCAAAGCCCCACGGAGAGTGACGACGGCCCCATCATGTGGGTCCGACCAGGAGAGCAGATGATCCCCATGGCCGACATACCAAAGTCTCCCTTCAAAAGGAAAAGGTGTGTTCACTTGGACGGTTCCAAAAGGGTGCAGAATTTCCCTGGGAAGTTCAGCTGGTGTTTTGAAAAGTACTCCAAAGCAGAAACTTTGCATGAGAGTTTTGTGGATTTTATACATAATTGTAAAGATTTTGTTTGGTCATCAGGTGACATCCATGCAAAATAAACTGCTCTCCTTGTCCACATGCGATGGCATAAAAGTAGGCCGAACTCAATTGATCTTCATCAAAGGCTACATTTAACTTCCACATAAGAGCCAACCTTCATTTAAACTCCTGGTCCATCTCTGTTAATTCTCTTGGAACATTTCTAACTTTGAAAAGTCCCAGAGTTTTGCAACCAGATTCGCTTGCAAGAGATCGAATCCAAGTGCTGGATAATATGAGCTTCAAATCTTTTTTTTTTTTAAATTCCCAAAACCTCCGGATCTAATTCAGTTCTTTGCAGTCAGGTCAAAGGCACAAATCCAAAACACACGAATACTACAGTATGGACATTAATTACTTTATGAAACCAGTCAATGTCCTGACATTGTCTCACGATTTATTGTGCTTTTATGCACTACTTGAAATGTTTTATATTTTGTTATATTGGATCTCATGAGGTAATTTATCTGGTGTTTGGTTAACATTGTAAAGTATTGCGTTACAGGTCCACCAACGAGATCAAGAACCTACAGTATCTGCCCAGAGCCAGCGAGCCCCGCGAGATGCTTTTCGAGGACCGGACGCGAGCCCACGCCGATCACATCGGGCAGGGCTTTGAGAGACAGACGACCGCCGCCGTGGGCGTGCTGAAGGCCGTACGCTGCGGAGAAGAGTGAGCGCACATGCTTTTACACTGATTGCAACAATAATAAAATTCATGACCACATAATTATTCCAACATCCTCAAAGAATGATATTAGAATATAATTTAATTAATTTAAAAATATTTATTTTATGAAAATTCTATTACAATTAAGTGAATGAAAATTATGAAATGAAACTAATTTAACGGTGTTGTGATCAGATCAAATGAAATTTAAATTGCATTACAATTTATTTAAATTCTAATTTCATTCCATTTATCACAAATTAAAGTTTCATTAAATTAAATTTGGATTGTTGGCTCGTGTAAATGTAAAAAAAAAGTATTAATCTTGTCATGATATTGTATTTTTAAAGTTAATACTTTTGCAGGGAAAAAATGTATACATTTTGTAAAACATAATTTCTACACATTAAAGAACTTGCCCCGTAAATTCCTAACGGTGTTTGTGCTGTGCTGATGCACATTCCCAGCTGGATTTTGTGTGTTTATGCTGAGCACGTTTGTGTTGCAGCAGCGACACACCTGCGCGCATCACCAAAGACGTGGTGTGCTTTCACGCCGCAGACTTTCCAGACGTGGTCATGAGGCTGCAGCTGGACCTTCATGAGCCGCCGCTGTCTCAGGTGCGTCCGCAATATAGGCACAAATTGGCTGCTGGTTCCATCCTCACGATGCTAAAGTTGTCCTGTGTGGACTGCAGTATTTGTGACGACAACATATGAAAACCCCCAACTACATGTTCTGGCCTAGTTGTTTTGCTAACGATGATTTCACTCACTATGGCGTGTCGCGTACTTCTGGGTGTCAAAAGCTCAAGTGTTTGTGCCATCAACAAATTCTTACGTCATATGACTGAGGCAGAGTGATTGAGAAAACAAATTAGCATGGCGAGCCTTCTTCTCTACTAGTGCTGAAACGACTCATCAAATAACTCATGTTTAGATGTCAAAAACAGTTGAAGCAAAAGCTCTACCTTGAAGCGTCACAGGAATCATTTTCTCAAGGAAAGAGTGAGGAAAAGACAGAGACTGCGTCACATTTGGCTCACTTCGCAGTTGACAAAGAAGATAAGGTTCATTGTGCAAAATGTCTTCCGCAAACCATAGGTAGATTTGATTCCCAATGTGTCTCTTAGAAGTGGCAATCACACTTGGGGGCAATCTTCACTGTCCAGCTAATTACGGCATCCACTGGATTGAACAGGTTCCGCTGGATTCATTTTTATTTCTTTTACTACAAGAAATTTGAAAAAATATATTTTAAAAAATTTGGGGGGGTGGGGGAGTATCGCGCAGCGTAACTCTAAAGTTGTTATTGTTTTCACTTTACCTTGCTGGAGTAAGTTACTTCTTAACCACCCAGAAATAGATGGTCGTATTTAATCATTCCAAATTTATTGTTGATTAAATGCGTCTAAAATCAAATGACACAAAATCGAGAGCTTTACCTCTATGGGAAGTTGAGATGCATCCCATCTCAATCTCTCAATAGTTGTATTGTCATTTAATGGAATATTGGAATGGAATATTGAATACATGTCCGCAAAACTAAACGAATGCTTTTAATGTGTTTCCAGAAGCCGGGTTCTTTCTTCACATTTCTGTACTCAGCAATGATCTCTAAAACATTTCCGTGTTTTGCATCCGCAGTGCGTCCAGTGGATCGACGACGCCAAGCTGAACCAGCTGCGCCGAGAGGGCATCCGCTATGCCCGCATCCAGCTTTACCACGACGACATCTACTTCATTCCCAGGGGCGTCATCCACCAGTTCAAAACGGTGTCGGCTGTTTGCAGCTTGGCCTGGCACATCCGACTCAAGCAATACCACCAACACGAAGTTGTGGGGGAGGAATTGGAGAAGTGTTCTCCTCGTGACGTCACGCTGCATATCAAGGAGGAGGAGCTAGAGGAGAAGGTGATGAAACTGGAGGAGGAGCTACCTTTACCACTGCCCTGTAAGGAGGAAGAGGAGTCACGTGCGCAAATGGAGGAGGAGGTGCAAGAGGTGAGACAGGAGGAGGCGGAACAATGTCCAGGTGAAGTTCAGCAAGAAGTAGGCGTTTCCTTGAAGCCACCGCCAATCAGGAAGGAGAACTACAGCGAGGAGGAGAGGCTCCACAAGTCCTCCAAGAAAGAGAGGGCACGATGGGAGAAGGAGGACAGGAGTAAAGAGGAGAAGGAGAGGAGTAAAGAGGAGAAGGAGAGGAGTAGAGAAGAGGAGAGGAGTAAAGAGGAGAAGGAAAGGGGTAAAGAGAAAGAGAGGACTAAAGATGAGAGGGAAAGGAGTAAAGAGGAGAGGAGTAAAGAGGAGAAGGAAAGGACTAAAGAGGACAAGGATAGGAGCAAAGAGGAGAGAAAGGACAAGAGTAAAGATCGGGACAGGAAGCATAAAGTCAAGGATAAGGAGAGGGAGAAGGTCAAGACGGATATAATGCCGATGGCGAGGAAGAAGGACAAGGAGCCTGGAGGAGGAGGTGGCGCTGTCTCAGTTTTGTCTCTCAACTCGCGGCCTGAGGAGGCGCGAGATGGCTGCAAACACAAGTCATCGCAAGGTAAGAAGGAGAAGAGCGGTCACCGGTCAGACGCTCTCACACCCAAATCCGACGCATCGGCACCCAAGTCGGACCCCAAAGCCTCGCCCATCAAGCCGGCTCCACTCAGGCGAGACGGCAAAAAAGAGGAGCCCAAGAAGCCCCCCAGGACGCTCATCACATTTGACCTCTTTAAGCCCATGGAGGCCCACCAGACGGTGGCACTTTCTTTTAAAACTCACCATCACCAACACGGCAGCGCCAAGCCCACAGACAACCGGACGCTGGTTCCCTTCAAAGGCACCAAAGTGAAAAGTGGGCCGCCGCTTGCAGACCCCCAAACGCAGCAGCAGCACTCGGCGCTTAAGCAAACACTCAAAACTCACAAAGATTTCCTCATTTGAATGTCACCCCTTTTTTTAGGTGAGCATCACGCACGCACGCACACACACACTCCTATACTACCCAGAAAAGGTTTGTTTTGCTTTTGGGGTGAACCTAAAATGCACTAGCACCTTAGAACCAGGTGAACTTAGTTTGACCTTCAAGCTGAATGGGTGTTACACCTGTGACCATCCAAGGTCTTCCACTGCAATTCTTTTCCGTGACTCCTCCAGTCACTCTGTTGCAACCTGCTGATGCCACTTTAAGGTCAGTAGCCTCTTCATCACCTCGTCCTGAGACTGGCAGAGTCACTGAAAGGCACAAAAGTGGACATCCTCGAAAACCGTTCTGAATGTTGCCATTGAGCTCCTTGTTCCAGAGCAGCAAGTTTCGCAAAAAAGTGGCAAAACTTTGAACAGGTTTCAAATGAAGTTCTCCTGTAAAGTTAGTGCATTTTGTCCTCAACATTTCCCCCCCAAAACTCAGTACGTCACAAACCTTTTGTGGCTAGTGTACGAGCAGGATGCACTCCCGCATATTCAAACGGAGGAAGACGAATGTGAGCCAAGTAGCTCGCTTCAAATTTTATTTGTTCCGTGAATGTACGCCGGTATCTGTCAGTGCCTACTCACTACTTGGCATTTTTTTAAATAGCAGCCACTGAAGGGCCAAGACTCTCTCAATTTCAAAGGAACCACACACACACCACACAAATTAAATTAAATTGCTACACAATAATGAGCATCTACTGAATCATGTTTGCTGTTTTTAAATTGTTTTGGTTTCAAGCACTCCGCAAATGTTGTTGGGTTTTTTTCAGATGGGACTTCCAAGCCAACACTGAGCTGTAAATTATTCTGTATGTACCAAAAACTGTACAGCATAAATCGATGTTATTAGCACCACATGAGGAAATGTATACAGAAATTGCATATATTTTTTTGTAAGACGAGTTTTATTTTCCATAGAACTTATTTATATCATTTAACTGTCTTGTTTTTATTTGAGGCCAACGTACATGGACAAGGTTGTTGATTTGTTTTGTTTTTGTTTTAAAGTGTAAATACATTTTATTTCCTAAGATAAAAGACTTGGTAGTGTGATTTATACTCTGATCGGAACCTCAATAAATGGTTCAAAAATATGGAGTTCCCTGATCAATATTTACCGTATTTGTTCTTCTCTCAACCGCTGCACAAAAATGTCTATTGTGCAGTTAAATAAACAGTGGACCGAAATGATTGATAACAAATCGCTCCAAAAGATACGATGCAAGTGTACTTCAAAGTTAAATACAACTGAACCCAATTTAACAAATACTGTACTGTAGTGGATTAAAAAACAAAAAAGTAGGCCAACATAACAAGCACAGTTCAAACATTGACTTCAGTGATTCTTCTGTGTAGCACAGTTTGAGAATCACTGGTTTCACAAGTTTATTGGAGTTTGCAACGCATTCTTATCAAAAAGAGCACGAATGAAGCAGGACGCAAGCATATCAACAAGAATGTGTACGCAGTAGACCGTAAAACATGCTTCTATTCGCAATAAAAGATTGTATTTAGTCACCAGCTGTGCGCTAAAGAGTGTGTTGCATTCAAGTGTCACACTGAGTTTGCGTTGTCTCTTATCAAGACCCTGAAAAGTCAATTCCAGCAGCCATCTGTGTCTTTTCCCACTGTCCTTGTTGTGCAATACACCAAAGAAGAAAGAATATTCCTTGTCTTAAAAAAATGAATAAGGGCTGGGTAGTGATGGGAAACAAAAGTTGTAACGTTACAAATGAGCTTCTATAAGGGGCGAAAAAATTGTAATATTTCAAGAATAAAGTTTCAATGTCAGGAGGAAAAAGGCTTATTTTATGAAAACTGGGGGTGAATGGGTAAAAAGAAATTCTTGTAACATGAACAAAAGCCAAAGTAGACTAACAGAACAAGAAATTGAAACAGTCATTAAACCAAATCCCTGAGAATAAATGGATGTACAGTAATCCCTCGTTTGTCGCGGAGGTTACGTTCCAAAAAGAACCAGTGACAGGTGAAATCCGTGAAGTAGTGAGCTTTATTTTTTACAGTTATTATACAATACTGAACTATGTATACAATGAAACCAAAGACCAAAACCTGTTTTTAGGCCCAAGCACAGAAAAAAAAACAAACGTTTTCAACAAATAACTTAGTTATTCCAAATAACCTAGTTTTTGGAAATACTGTACTGTAAAATATTTTTAATAGTCAGTACGAGGTTGGACTGTTCACGTCGGTCAGTGTCCAATCAGGATGCAGGATGCAATTCACTGTTTAAAAGCATTAAAAAAACTGCACTAAAAAAAATCCGTGAAACAGCGAAGCCGCTGAAAGTGAACCGCGTTAGAGCGAGGGATCACTGTATTACGGATGAACCCTTTCCTGCACCCTGTAACCTGATAACACGACAAACTGTCCACCGTTATAACCGCTGTCCCTGAAAGGGTTAAAGCATAAAGCTGTAACTCTCCAATTGTTATGAGCATCACAACACATGGGGAGGATCATTTGACAAAAACGTGGAAACAGTTTGTTTCTGACAACACATTTTATATATTGCTTCCAAGAAAATGTTACTTGTACAATGATGAATTTATAGTCCAGTTTCACGTCACAAGAATAAGATCATTTAGGAGCATCACAACTGAATAAAACGGTAAAGTGAAAGTGTTACAACAATCAAGTAGTAATGTCTGAATTGTATGGGGGGGAGGGGGGAGAATTCGAAACTCGTTCATATCTCGATGAACAGGATGCGATACAATTCAAGGACCGTACATTTTAAAATGTAACGATTCAGCTTGGTTAAATCTAAACTAATTTTTCTAATCCAAATCGGTTTCCATTATAAACCAAATGAATATATTAAAATGATTGTGCAAGAGTGAAGTTGTAATTTTTTAACATGGTGGGAAAAGTCACATTTGCAAAATAGTTAAATTGGGGGGGGGGGCGGTCGTATGTGTGATACTGCTCATTTTTGAAAGAAAGTGATCAAGAAACATTTTTGAGAGCCATGTTATGAGTTTGTTTTTTTTACTTTCAAAAAAGTTGTAATACAACTTCAGCCTCTAAATATATTAAAATGGATGTTACATGAAAAGAGCAGAACAAAGGCATTACTTCTGTAAGAATAAAGTATTTTCCATGGAAAAACCTGGAAGATGACAAGAAAATACATTGTAATGGCACATATGTGTTCATAATTCATAAATATGACATCGCAAAATAGAACTTTATTCTAACTTTAAAATCACTGACAGTTCTGATCCTTTACAGGTCATGATTCAAAGGAGGCAAGTTCAGAACCCTTAAAATATACGGTTACAAAATAGTTTTGGGGCATGCCAAGACCAACCCCCAACAAATGATTCATTTGTAAAACCAAAATTCAGTAAAGTCACAAGCACTGATGAAACAAATGTGCTGCCTCCTTGTTCAATTTCAGACATGGGTACCTGAATTTTTCGTGGATCCATTTATGACAGATCTGTTCACCAAAATTCATGTTGAATGCCGTTAACGGTGTCCTGGGATTCCCCCTGACCCCCAACTTGAAAGGTGGTGCTACTGAGTGACTTTTGGGGAAGCCCCAAATCAATTCATTTCAAGGATGTATAAAATGACTTTAAAAAAAAAAAGCAGTCCGTTGTAAGAAAAAAGTGCATGCAAGGAGAATGCTCAAGTTCAGTCCCTGCACGGGCGAAAGACGCCGCGTCCCAGCTCCACCAGGGCGCCCCCGAGGAGAACCCAGAGGGGCACGCACACCACGCTGAGCCACACGTCAGTCAACCTCTGCAGGCGGGAGCACAGGCTCAGGCAGAAGGCCACCTTCAGCCCCACGGCCGCCAGGTACCACAGCCGGCGGGCCGCACCGGGGTCGCCCTCGCGCTGCTCCGCATCGGCTTTACACCGACCGGCCAGCTTGACCAGCAGTAGGAGGACAAGGATGGCATCGAGCGTCCACACGGGCAGGAAGATGAGGAACCAGTTCCAGTGCACTTTGGCGTCCAGCTTGAGGACCAGCATGATGAGGAAGATGAGGCTGAAGATCCACATCAGAAACACTCGCTGCACCAGGGACATCTTCATTGAGGAGCCAGGGCCGTCCGCGGCCAGGGTTCAGGTATATAGGTACTTATGTGTAAAAAATAAATAAATATAATAAGTTCTGATTCAACTCCTTTTTAAGTGAGAGGATATTGACAAAAAGAACGTTCACCAGTCTGAACATGAAACATCTTGTCTTTGGGGCATATTCAATTGAATATAGGTTGAAGAGGAAATCTATTTTCATTTACATTTTACCCAACTTCATTGGAATCGAAGTTTGTTTGAAAAGGAGTTTTGACGTGGAACTACAGTGTTTCTTGAATATTTTATGGGTCCATCGGTCCGTCACTGACAGATGCCCGATTATCTGACAAAACTGCCTTTTATTTCTTTAAAACAATTGATCTAGAACACATACACATTTTTCTCAAAACTATACCACATTTATGTCTTGAGAATACTACTTTTTTTTCTTGAAAATAAAGTGCATAGGAACCAGCCTTCATACAAGTGACATCCATTCAAAAGCATTGGCCTTTTCTTTTAACACACGAATAATTTCTGGAAAACAATCAATTTGCAGGAACCCCAGGGGTCCTGTTTTTCCCCCTTGGTTAGATACAGTTATCGGAAAAAAGTTTTTAAAAAAACCTTGAAAAAAGTACTACATTTTCCTCAAACGTGTTTTTACATCACATTACTAAAACAATTAACTGTTTTATTTTTCTAGAAAAGTTTTAACTTGTAGAATGTATCCAACTTTCCTTTAGTATGTAACACGCCTATTTTGACAAAGTCCGGACTTGAGGTAGAAAGTATAAATATTTGTTCACCACAGATGGCTGGAAAGGAAAGTCTACTGAAGTACAGGAAAGAAGTACAGGATTTGTAATTCGTTATGTCCCAGCCGAATGGCCCGAGCCAACGCGGCGGACCCGGAAACGATTCTCATTTCTGGTCCCGACCCCATAAAGTTGCCTTATATTGGATTCGGAACTAGAAATGCACTTTTTGTTGGGACGGTTTGGCTGTCACTCAAAAGCACCCTAAACACAACAGACAAAAGCAACGCTGAGAACGTCTTACCGAACTCGGTAGGAGATTCGTCGTCACACGGCTCTCGAAGGCGACCTCAGAACGAACGTTTATCCTCCTCAAAAGAGACCCTAATGTTTCATTTTAAGGGAGAAACTTCTTATTTGTTTGTTTGTCTTGGGCAGCTGGAGCGGCAGTTAGCTGGGAGCTACTTTGAGTAACGCGAGACTTCCGCGGACACGACGGAAAACGGAAAGACCAGGCTGTTTTTCACAATAGAAGAGCAGCAAATAAAATGTTTTTTTTTATCTCCTTTTAGTCTTTTTAAAAACACCTATTATGTCACTTATATATTTTCTCTTTTAAAAAAAGCAATATATTTAATTAAAAAATACAAACATACTTTTCCTTCCATTTTTTACATTAAGTCTCAATTTTCTTTAAAAAGTTGAACTGCTTTTTATTAAAACATGTATCTTTTTTTTCCTCAATAAAAAAGCATGTATCGCCAAATTATTCTTCGTTTTATTCGGAACCATTTATCTCTGTTTTGTAAATAGCTTAACTAGCTCGAGTTTTCTTTTTAAGAGCCATTTTTTAAACACCAAATCGTTATTTTTAAAGCATTTTACATACTGTACTTTTTCTTTTCATAAATTATCTTCATATTTGATTTTGTTTTTACAAAGCACGCATCTCCAGTTTTCCTTTTTCCAAGAACGCAGAGCAAGTGTTTTTGTCAAAGACCTTTATCTCCATTTTTCTTCATTTATAAAGCATATATCTCCACTTTTACTCTTTAGCCTGGAGCTCTGTTTTCCCTTTTTAAAAGGAATATACAATATACCCATTTTTGTTACATTTTGTTCTTTCTATAAAGGTTCATGTAGCATGCATCATCAGATTTTGCTTTTTTAAAGCATGTGTTACCAATTTTTAAAATGGTATCTATTTTTTTTCGTTTTTAGAAAAGCATATTTTTCTTTAAAAACATGTTTACTCCATTTTGTAAAAAGAAAAAAATAACAGTATACATTACATGCATTTTCTCAGTTTATAAAGTGGCTTATGTTGCATTTTTATTTATAATAACATGGCATTTTAAAAATATCTATTAAAAAAACATCAGAAAATGAGTACAGGTATGACTAAAATTAAAGCATGAGTTCAGTAATTTAATAACTCGACACAACAAACACAAAAACAAGACGAACGTGGTAAACCACATTTAAACATTTTATTCAAATCTACTTTTTCCCCATACCAAGTAAGTATAACAAATGAATAAAAAGTACAACTCCGTAGATTGTCCAAAAAAGTAAAGTACAAAAAGCTTGAGGTAAAACATTTTTTTGTTGTTGTCGCTGAAAAAGATCATTTTTAAAAAGCCCTTATTATTAAAAGATTCATTTCGTAACCACATGACTTTTTATTTCTAGCCGTCTGAAAAAACTCTTAACACCGCACTTGTATTTACAAGGTGCAAAATACAGTGTGTGAGACAACATTCAGTACAATTGTCTTTTGAAATGTAAACAATTCAAAAACCTCAACGCCTGTCTGTACAAAGCAGGAAAAAAAACACCACCACCATCTAAAGAGCAAATTTTTCCCTTTGGACCTCTACAAGCAGCAACATTAAAACAGCTCATTAGCCACATTAACATAAAATACACTGACCAAATGCAAAAATAACACACGGCACATTCAGAAATGGTGCAAATGGGGAATGTGTGATGTTTCATTTTATTCATTTTAATTCATTTTTTTGGTCTCTTTTTTTTTTTAATTAATGACATTAATTTTTACATTCAGCAATAAGATGATGTGATTCTCATTGGAATCAAGCTGCTCATGATTATTATTTAGGTCAATAAATGACAGAACGGAGGTGACAATGCATGGACACCTCACATCACTTTTATGTGAACACAATCAATGCCCAATAAAAATAATAATTTTCAAGATGATTTCATCACACAGACCAACAAAGATACTACAGGTCTGCAGCTTTGACAATTATTCCTTCCCAAAAGAAATACAAGTGTAACTGAAAACTACCGGAGATATTTTCATGACACCTTGTATAGAGGCGTATGATGGAGCAAAGTAGAAGCGGTTACATTTTGAACAGAGCCAAATAAAGGTGCAGATGCAGGTTTTTGTCAGCAAACACTATGAAATGTTTCACTAGAAAACCAACTTATTATTTTAAAATCATGTATTACCAATTTTGAGATTTGGGGGTCATTTTTTAAAAAGCACACACAGTAAGTATAGTTGTTTCCCTTCAATTTCTCTTTCTCCTTTGTTAATTCTTTCACTACATCACTCATTCGTCCTTAAAAAGTGTCTTTCTGCCTTTACAAAAACATGCATGTTTTTCTTATTTTCAATTTCTTGCATTTGCCTCTCCTTTCAAAAAGCATTCGTCTCAATTTTGGTCTTTTTAAAAAGCATATATCTCAAAGCATATTTTCTTGTTTTGATAATGTCTGTATCTATTTTCTTTCCTTTCTTTTAAATGCATGTATGGGTCTCCAAATTTAGTTTTTGTGTGATTTTTTTTTGTTTAAAAGGCATGGAGGTGGGGTGTGTGTGTGTGTATGTATGTATGTATGTATGTATGTGTGTGTGTGTATATTATATATATATATGTGTGTGTGTGTGTGTGTGTGTGTGTGTGTGTGTGTGTGTGTGTGTGTGTATGTATATATATATATATATTTATTTATTTATTATTATTTTTGGGCGCAGTGGGCGACTGGTTAGCATGTCGACCTCACAGTGCACAGGTACCGGGTTCAATTGCAGCTCCGGCCTCCCGGTGTGGGGTTTACATGTTCTTCCCGGGCCTGCGTGGGTTTTCTCTGGGTACTCAGGTTTATTTCCACATTCCAAAAACATGCATGGCAGGCTGATTGAACACTCAAAATTGTCCCCAGGTGTGAGTGTGAGCGGCAATGGTTGTTCGCCTATGTGTGCCCTGCGATTGGCTGGCGACCAGTTCAGGGTGTACCCCACTTACTGCCCGAAGACAGCTGTGATAGGCTACCCGCTGTGATAGGCTACCCGCTGTGATAGGCTACCCGGGTGTGCTACCCGATAGTACACCCGCGACCCTCGTGAGGATATGCAGATTAGAAAATGGATGGATGGATATTCTTTCTGAGTGTTTTTGTTCAAGCATACATGTCCTTTCTTTTTAAAAAGCGTATACCTGAATGTTGCTTCTTTTCAAAAAGCAATTATCTCCAAAAGTTCGGCTCAGGGAAATGCAAATATTGGAGATCCAAGCTTTACAGTGGCCAGTGACCGCCCGCATCTTTATCTAGATCTGCATCAAAATGTGGTTGCATCTTTGGACCGTGCTGCAGCTCTCCCGAAAGTTTTGCGGCAAATGATGTTTTTTGAAGGTAATGTTTTTGTACACGTAGACACAACGCATAAATAAACAATCATTGCATTTTTGGTCATTTGTTAAGAGTTTAACCTCAGTGGAGGTCTGAGTCTTCTTTTCTTGAAATGCAGTGAATCCCCGCTCTATCGCAGTTAAGCGTTCACTGCCCTGTTTTATCGCAGTGATTTTTTTTTTCTGAATGGATTTTTACATACAGGCAAGGCTGAATTTCAAGTTGCACACCTTCAGTGTCGTACCACATTGTCCCACAACATGCCGGGCAGCACTGAGTTTTACTCGAAGACATGCAGCGTGACAAACAGCAAGAAGAAGAGGCAGAGAAGGTTCCCTACTAAGCTCAGTAATCGTCCAACAGAGCAGAGAGAATATATGCTTGCAAGTAATGCTTTGTATGTTTTCCTGCTCCGAGTGTGTTCATCAGAGGTGGGCTTTCCGTCAGTCCCTCCATAACTGTTTCTGTCAATATTTCAGGCCGGCCCAGATGGGCCCGGTCTGTCCCTCGTTGGTGACGCCAATCGGCGTTGAGAAATACTGATGGCAGCTCACTGACGAACTGACTGGACTGACAATGTCCACCTCTGGTGTTAAAGTAGCAGTTGCTAGGTTTACGACGATTAGCGTAGCATCTATGATAATTTTATTTAGCCAATCTGTAGTGTTTTGCATTATGTTACCATTAAGATAGCGGACTTTCAGAAAATGGAATGATACGGTTCGGTTGAATGTTATGCAGTTTATATACTGTCAACAATGCTCAATTGTGTAACGATAAACGTCAAATGAGAATGTAAAGTCATCTATGCTGCATGTTATACATAAAGCATATTTGACAATAAAGATGACCTTGACCTTGACCTAAAACAAAACAGCTTGAAGCAAGCACACTTGCCTTCTTATTTGGAGAACCGTGTGAGTGAATCTTCCTTTTGTTTCCTCAAAGTTTTGTTATATGATAACCTCTCATTTCTTGACAAAAAGAAAGTGAGAGCAGGTGCTCAGGAATCATTTCAAAATTGGGTTGTAAAATGTTTAAATTGATATGTTTAAAGTGTGTGGGAGGGGTTGAAAACAGTCTTATTTTATGGTCCCTGTATTGTGGATTTTCACATGGGAGGAGGGACTTGAATGTATCGACAAACGGGGGTCCACTGTAGTTTTTTGTTTTCAAGCCTTAAACTTTTATAACTACATTATTTTATGAAACCAACATGAATGAATGGAGAAGAGGACGAATTCAAAGCCATGAAATGTACTAACAATGATTATCCCAAGTGTGTGTGTGTGTGTGTGCGTGCAGCTACACCGTGCTCTGCCTGCTCTCGCGGCCGTAGCCAAGAGCCTCGGAGGAATGAGGTGGGAAGTCGATGAATATCCCATCCGAGTCTGAGTCCCCCGACTGGAGGACTTGTCCGATGATGGTTTCGGGGCTGGACGACTCGCTGGGTGGCGAACAGGACCCTGCCTTGCCAAGGTCGGTCACGGTGGTGGTGGCTTCGGTGCCGTGGAGAGCCCCCGACGAGTGCAGGATGGACAGGGAGGACAGAGGGAGATCCATGGAGGTAGCTCCTGTCTGCATCATACCTGACAATCACAGTTATTATGTCATGGTGGCATCACAGCAACCCTCGTATATTTGCGCTTAAACATTAGAAAATGTACACATTTGCACATTTTTTACAACCCTCAAGTATTACAGTGACATTAAAAAGTTTGCACACCCCTATTCAAATGCCAGGTTTTGGTGATATACAAAAATGAGACCGAGACAAACCATTTCAAAATATTTTCAACCATTAAGTTGACGTACAATCTGCACAAGTCAATTTTTTAAAATGCGAAGGGCACCATCGTCCATTGGTTTACCCATTTGCGCATTGCGACATCCTCAACTGCATCGTCTGAATGCCCCGACATGCACTTGACATGTTGTTCATCCGTCCGCTGACTCTCCTTTTTAGAAAGTATATATCAAGCTAGTGAAGTGGTATTGGTGTCAGAGTATCGGAATTTTCTTTTTTGTTGTTGGTTTTAGTACAAGTACAAAATAGACTGATACTGATACTGTTATTGGTCTTGGTTGATCCCAACTACAAATTACAATTTTCGTTTTCAAAGTAATCCCCCCCGAGTCTAGCGCACCCATTCAGCTTTCTCTGCCACGCCTTCACACTTCAGTGTTACAGTTGTGGTTGTTTTTCAAAGTGCTTGATAGATAGAGTTGAGACTTATGATATTTTCTGTCATTGTGTATATACTGTAGGCAATTAGAAAGTTTTTTGTTTGGAGGGGAGCATTGCTCAAACTGATCAATAACAAGGCAGACCTTTTACTCTTAAAAAGTATCTTAATATTATTATAAGTCAATGTAACATGAAATAACTCTACGCTTAAATCGAGGGAGATATAAAAAAGAACAATTTAAATATTGATCCAATTTAAATGGCATGCACTTACATGTAAAAAAAAAATTGTACCAAAATACATTTTCAAGAAGTAACAGTTCTGAAACTTCAAATTAATGAATTTAAGTTAAATACAACTGAATTGTACTTAAGAAGTAAGTGTATTGTAGAAAATGGCTGGCATTGAATGACTTGATATAAAAAATCTTGAAAATATTAGTAAAAATTATGAAAAAGTCATCATGAAAATAACAATAAGCTAAGTACATTTGAGTACAGTAGTCTTGCTGGATTTTCAGTCTCATGGGTTCTGATTTGCTGCTGGTAACATCGAATTGACAAACATACCTTTGAACTGCGAGCCCACGCATAACCTGTTGGAGGCGGAGCCGGAGAGGTCGGAACTCGCTGCCAGCTCGGCGTAGTTCAACTTCTGCTCCTCCAGGCAGGAGATCATCTCGCAGGCCGAGTGACGGCGAATTCCTCCGCTGCCCACTGAGCCGCAGTCGGCGTCGTACTCGGCCACGGGCGTCAGGAGCAACGGGATGTTGTAGCTTTTCGATCGGACCACCGGGTTCTTGGACAGATGCTCGGCAGACTTGGACCAGCCCCACTGGGACCTCTTCTCTAAGGGAGGAACAGGGACAGGAGGAGGTAGGTTGTGAAACACATTTAGTCTTGTGATTACCACCCCCCCCCCAAAAAAAAACCCCATCTCATAATATCAGGAACTTTTTCAATTGCGTAAGATTATGACCTCTTTCATTTAAAACATTCTACTTTTCATTGAAAAACAACTGAATTGCTGAAAATATAAGTTGAAAAAAACCCCGTTTACTTAATGTTAGTGTCTGCACCTCAATTTTCAATTCAAATTCAGTCCAACATACTGTTGGGTGAGAATCAATTCTGATTTAAATTCCAATTCATCCATTGAATTGAATTCTGAAGTTTGCACGTCATACATTTGTGACTTTTTGGGGAGAACTATATGTTTCTTGAAAATATACTTTTTTTTCCCTCAAATATTTGCAAACTGGCCCAGTGTGGAACTAACAAAGGTTATCTTAAATTAAATTATTATTATTATTTTTTAAATAAACTACCCGGTACTCTTTACCATATAACTTTACCATGACAATATATTACTTTCATTTTTTTAAATAGAAATGCTATTCTGCAACTTGTGGTGGTTGTTTTTTTTTTTTTTTTAATGTACTGCAATATGCGATTTCCCTCACTGTTAATTACACATATTGGTCTCACCCAGAACACAGCAGTGGTCCTCGATGTCATCTCCAGAGTAAAGCCCGTGAGTGCCCAAGTAGGGTGAGACCACCTTCTGGACCAGAGACTCAAGTCTCAGGTAGTCCTCATTCACACCACGTGACTCATGAACTCCCTGCAAAATGACAAAATGAATAAATATCATTCCATCACACAATATTTCATTTCAGGAATGGAAACTACACTTTTTTTTGTCGCAAATAATGCACGGACACATTCCGTGAGTCAAAATGAGCACCATGATAAAACAATCAGAACAGTGTTACCTGGAGGATGAGCAGCATCTGCGTAACGGACGGCGGAACTCGTGCCCGGGGCCGAGACAGGGCATCCTCCAGCTTGACACTCAGGACGATGGTGCTCCTGAAGTGCAGTAGAGCCAGCTGGCGGACAGATGGCTCCTTCCCCTGCGCCCGACAACAACAACTGGGCTCATTGCAGTGGTGATTTGATATTTATTTATCTACTAACTCCTTCTTGACAAGTTTATTCTCCTCATTTTCTAGCACTGCTTTCAGTACGTATTTGTGTATGTTAGAATTATTCTCCCTAACATATTAAGAAAAATGGCGATTGTGATCTGCTTTATATGATGCATGTTTTGTATAATATTTCATGGTTTCTCTAATTGCGCAGCATGATAATGGCGGTATTAAGAGGTGGAGGTCCCCACAAGGCTCACGGAACAAATGTAACTACTGGTACTCTGTTGAGCTTGCTGGTTGTCCTCTTGTGACGATGGCCTACCTGGACTGGGTGGAAGATGGCCTGCAACATGGACAGCACATCACAGAAGAAGAAGTCCCACGTCTCGGCCAGAGAGTCCAGTAACTTCTGACCTGCAAGTTGGCAAACCAAAAAAAAAACAAAAAAACAAAAAAACAAATAAATACATAAATAAAATAAAACACATTAAATCTTGCTCCTTATTTGGACCATATGAATTTAATGGGATATATTACAGAAAACATTACATTCTAATTGTTTGCGCACGCACGCACGCACACAGACACACACACACACACACACACACACACACACACACATTAGAGTGGGTTAGATCTCTTTTAGAGGAATTCATACCTTCGTAGAACCTTATTTTGTCTCTCAGGATGACCATGC
>CAAKHF010001267.1:14451-28558 GCA_901007745.1 Hippocampus kuda | reverse complement strand
GTTGTATTCCATTAGAAACACCTAGTTGCTCCACTACAAATGAGGACTGAGTCAAATGGTAAATGGACCTTCAGTTTGAGAACAAACATATGGAATACATGTTCCAACCGCTTTTCAAAGAACTTGTTAATAGTGAGGGTGCAAGGCACTAAAAGTGTTCCTCACATTTCCCGAGGTTAGAGTGTGAGTGCGGTCTCTAGTCTCGGTACATTGTGTGTATTTAAAAAATAAAATAAAATAAAAATAGATAGCCGCACATTAGAGTATGTACAATTAACAGGAAAAGCAAGAAAAGTAAAAAGGAGGTGGTTGGTTGGGCAGAGAAGTCCTACCGGTAGATAGAATAGCTTAATATACAGCAGGATGAAAGAGTACATTGAGATAACAACAAACCCTGCAATTGCACTTTAATATTCCTTTAACTACATGTTGTTTAACAACCTTTAATAGTAATTACAGTGAGACAACATCAAAATCTGATGGCTGAATACAGGTCCATAAAGAACATTTCTGTTTATTAAATAGATGAGTACAAAAAAAAAAAAAGACCACAGAGAAGGAGGGAACCCCACTAATGAAGCGGCTAATTATTTTGTAGTCTGTCTGAAAACAAACAAAATGCTAAATTATTTGACTTGAGTGAGAGTTTTGTGGCTTTGCGTGTAACCAACGTGGGATTCGTTCAATTCAAGTGTAAACCAACAAATACAAAAACAACAAAAAAAAAAAGAAAACACTCCCGAGCCATATTGTGATTTACAGCAGCATCGCCTCCACTTTGCGGCGCTCAACACCAGGATGCCTTTTTATGTTTGTTTTAAATTCCAAGTCATATAATCAAAGTTTGTTTAAAAAAAAATAACAAAATACACGCAAAATCACAAATGACACCAGACATAAATATGTTGAATATCTATGTACAAAAATGTCTTCAGGGAATAAGGCCACAGTTACAAAAGGGGGCAGTTGCTTCTCTCCTTAATTATTGCATTGACTTCACCTTGTACATATCGCAAACCATCGTCACACTCCTGCTCAACTTACAGACTCTTTCTACTTGCTCTCGCACACTCCCTCTCTCGGACACAACTTAACCTCCCTTCCCACAAGCAGGTCAATATTTACTCCATGTTCACCATCCCACTTTTGGCTTGGAATGACAACAACATACAGTACACTAATGACAAAAAGTGAGGCATGTTGGGCCTGCGGGTGTAATTTCGGGGGTGAACCTAAAATGCACTAGAACCAACTTTGTCTAAAGTTCTGAACGCTTTAGTAATTTTTGTACGACTTGCTGGTCTCTTACGAGTCTTTCCAAGGCTGTCCGTCCCCTTCAATGTCTTTCTGTGACTCCTCAGACAGAGACCGGAAGCAACACAGAAAGGCATAGAGAGACACCTTTGTATGCCTTTCCTTCAGTCTCCGTTTCAACGTGCTAATGACACTCTTAATCTTTGATTCATTAATTGACCAAGACATTTCAGCTTGTATGCCTTTGTGTATCTCTTCCAATGTTTTGGACTATGTGAAGCCTTGCAATGGCGAGGGATGGGGCCAGCCAACAAAGCATCATCAGCACAATGCAGCAGAGACTGGAGGAGTCAAAGAAACGCATAGAAAGTAAAGTCAAGAGTGGCATCAGAAGGTTACAACTAAGATATGAGACTGGAACAACCACAGAAAGCTAAAAAACGGTCAAATAAAGGTCCGAATGTATTGTAAATTCATCCTGAAATTTCCCCAAAAGGTCAACTATCCTGAATTTTTGTGCATGGTGCACATCCGCCCTCGACAACAAGAAAATAAAGACATCTTTGGCTGACCAATCAGCTCATCACAGCTCAATTTCACAGCAAACAGGCAGGCCGAGTGTCTGCTGTGTGGATGTGTGTGTATTGCACGCTCCCTCTGACGGGGTCCGGCAGACTTCAATCTGCCTGAGAGGACGACATGTAATCATTGTTTAAAAAAAACAAAAACAAAACAAAGCACAGAGAGCTCATGAGCGTGTGCTTCAAACTGGACTGGGCTACGTAGGCCTTAAATTGGATCCTCCCTGGCTGACTGATTTCTGGGTGGCAGGCGTGGTGGTCCCCATATGGTAGCCTTGGTGCATGGACACCGGAGCGGTCATGGGCGGCTGGTACTGGGCGGGAGTGAGCATGCCGACCTGGCAGTTGCCTGTGGGTCCTGCCCACTGAGAAGCGCTGTATGAGGCCGAAGCGTACCCGAAACCCGGGCCGACCGGGCCCAGGGAGCCTTTCCGGGCGCCCAGGGGGACGGCGGGATTGGGGTGGTGGGTCGTGGTGGGGGTACCGGTGGTGGTGCTGGCAGGCGAGGGGAGGGTCGGGCAGAGGTAGCCGGGAGCAGAGAACTTGCGACCCATGTTGGCAGGAGGGATTCCCTGGAATTGAGAACCAGGAAAAAAATCATTACATAGAATCGCTGCATATATTCAGTTTTTTTGTTTTGTTTTGGAGGAACCTATCCTCTATTATACATGACATTCTGTTTTTATGTACAGACCAGAACAAATGTATTCCTTTGGTGCTAACTGGTGGAATTTTGGGGTTGTTGTCAGGTTTAAATCAATTGTGTGTGATGTCATGTCAGTTTGTGCTAACGTGTTATTTTGGCGAGTATGCTAGCTAAAGGTATAGATGAGCCTCACGCGGTTACTCAATGCAGTTTATGTAACATAGGCTCATGATTGTGTACACTCCAGACGCATGGTGTTGGCGCTTTTTGGTCCGCTAAGGTTTAGTATTTGGTGCTATACTACAGCAGATTGACAAGGTCTTGGTTCATATTTTGTCATTGTGTTAAACAAAATTGTATATATCGAAACTATGAGAGGTACCTGGACTCAGTATTGATGAGTATTCAAGGAGGGAATACTCGCACTGGTATTGGTCTGGAAAAAAAATGTGTTTTCTGAAATGTCTAGAAAATAGTTTTTGTGACTATTTTGGTGGTGTACTGTGAGACTTTTGTAATGTAAAATATGTGCCTTGGCTCAATATAGGTTGGCAAAACCTGCTCCAAAAATATGAAGTTGCATTGCATCACATACGTCATGTGCCTGAGCTGCCTGTGTTCCGGTTTTAGGACCCCTCTTGCCCTGCGAGAGACTAATGTCTTTGGCCCAGTTATCCACCAGCTGGTGCAGGTCATCCGTGAAGGTCCCTTTGCACTTCTGCGTGTGAGCAGCGGTGGCAAGGGAAGCCGGCCCGCTCGCGTGGGTCAGGGAAAGCGAGTGGTTCTGGTACGGACCTGAGCCATTTGTGGAAGTGGTGGCACTTGCTCCTTGGAACACAAGAGACAAACAAAAGGATGGTATTGACACACAGTTGTAGGAGGTAACAAATTACAAACACTGTTACTGTAAATTAATTTTTCAGGTTGACTTCAGTATTTATTTTCCAGATAGAGTGCAGTGAAATAGTATTTGCCGCCTTCCTGATATCTGTTTTCATTGCATATTCATCACAAAGAACACTGAAATCAGGACTTTTTTTTTCTTTGAAGTGCAAGCATGATGTAAGTAAATTGAAGAGGGAAGTTCTTGTGTGCAAAGAATGTTTTTGCCATGTCAAGTTATCAAAATGGTCATTTGTATACAATTGGCGGTAATAATTCATTTTCACTTTTATACTTAAGCACAATTCAGTCTGTATTTTAATAAGTTGATGAAGTACTTCTAGTAGAGAGCGTGAGTACTTTTACCACCTATACGGTCAAGGGTCACAGCTCAGTGTGAGAACCGGTTGAGAATTTTCACACACATACCTGTGGCGCAACTACTGAGACTGGGTAAGGATGGAGAGGATCTGAGTTCTTGTAAAGATGTTCCCACTCCTGTTTGGGAAGCCTCAGCAGCCAAAGGTGTACTTTGTTTTGGGGTAGACCCCGAGCCGTGAATACTGTGAGCTGAAGTTGAAGATTCTGAACATATTGGACAAATGAGACTGAATCAAAATGAAAGTTATCACTGTACAGTGGGTTCCTAAAGTCCGGACAAAGACAATTTACATTGCTATGTGTAAGAATGGGGACCAAAGACGGTACATTTTTTGGGGGTATGGAACGATTTGGGTCAGTCCTACAGAGTACCAATTAAAGTGAAATCAAACAGTGCTGTGTTTAGATTCCGAAGGGCGTCTTTCTAAATTACAACTGTGCGCGGGTAAAACAGTTGTCGATTTTCCATGGTGCACATGAATGCAGCAGTGCACCCACACCACCATAATGAAGTCACCCAATCTCATAGAATTTCACACATGCTAAATATACATTTCTGGCTTTGGAAGCAAGTAAGATTTGCCCACCGCCAAGCCAAATAAATGCAGTTGATGAAGTATATTGCGGCGAAGGTGAAGCCTTGCATTTCCGAGCATGCTTTGGTTGAGTGTGGTGGGTGGACTTCTCGGTGTGATCGCCAAGTGGTGTGAATAGCGACGTCTCCTGGTCCCTGCAATCGGTGCGGGGTTGAGAAGGGCACCTCCCTCTCATATTCGTTCATAGCATGCCACCATGCATTAAAATTCACGAGGGGGATTATTTTGGCAAAAAAATAGGAACAACAGAAATTGAGCCAACTTTACAAAATTGAATCGTTTCCTCCTCAATACCCCAAAATAGGCGAGAAGTTTTTTTAAGCACACACATTTTGAAATTTGATCGTACCTGTCACAATCATGTGATTCTGTTTTAATGAGTCCAGACTTTTTGGACACCCTGTATATTAGCTCAACTGTCAAGTGGTGTGTTCTTACCAGAGAATATGGGGCTTGGTTGTCCGCTGCTTCGGGGAGATTTGTGGCTTTTGCTCTTGAGCCTGCGTCGACCCCCAGCTATTGCCACAGCGGGAGAAAGGATGGATGGAGGAGCCGTTTTTCCCAGTCGGGTGAAGAGTGCTTCGATTTCCTCTTTCTGCCGGGTCTGCAGCGCCTGAACCTCCAGCATGTGTCTGGAAATGCAGCACAGAGGCATTCAACAGGCCCAAGCAACATGCTAAAATACAATAAGCCAGTGAGGATGTCAAGTACCTTTCTCGGAGACGACTAACTTCTTTCTGCAATGCTTCGTCCTCTGTTCCCGAGTCGTCGTCGTTGTCGCTGCTGTACGGGGAGTGTGCTTTATGAGGGTCCAAAGAGGAGGGCCCATTTTGGACATCCGAACTGTGTGACGGGCTGGAACCTGCTGTTGACGTCACTGAAGAGAAATTACAGAGAAATTTCTGATTGCTGTTAGGTTGGAAACACTGTGCCACGTTACGTCGTTTTTTTTGGGGGAGAATCACTCAACGTCATGCTTTGTGCGCATGTGTATCACATAACAGACGCATTACTTTCTTATTAGAAATCACATTTGTTTTCACAATGACAATGAGTACATAAAAGAAAGGGGTGGGGAGACTCATGATTGTCTGTGGAGATATGTGTGGGGTCTCTTACATGTTAAATCGGTATGTGTGTACCCTGTTTTAATTTCACCATCTCAATCAGTGTGAAAAATCTGATCCACACAGGACAAGGCAAAGTGAAATAACTCCTGAGCAATGGCTGATAAACCCACTACAGACCTGTGACTGAAAAGCGTCCCACTTTGGAAGGAGCAGGTTGTCCCGATGAAGCATTGGTGCTTGTGGAAACCTGGAAGCGCCCTATTGCTATGGTAGGGGGTTGGCTGGCAGAACCAGCAGAAAGAGACGAGTCTCCGTTGTTGTGGTCCGTTTCACACACTGCGGCGGACAAAGTGGACGAGCGGTGGAGGGTGTTTTCAGGGCTTGAAGGGGAGGAGGAAGAAGATGATGAGGAGGAAGAGGAAGTATAGTTGGAGGAGGATGTGAGGGAGGAAGAGGAGACAGCACTGGCTGGATCTGGAACCCCACTGGACGCACCATCGGGAGCAACGGACACCTGGGTGGAGAGAAGGCAGAATTTTAATGAACTATTCTTGGGTTTGATCCTCTCAGCCTGTATGAAGCACATTAGCCTTGTAACACTGAACTTACTTGGAAACGACCGAGAGTGAAACCGGCTGCTGGAGGCTGAACTACATTGCCCCCCTGAACAGTCTCTGGGCTCAGAGCTCTCCTCAGCTGGGCATCCAAATTACCCAAAGGCAACTGCTGGGAAGGTTAGGTCAAACAAGTAAGATGTGATTTACTCTCTCGGTTAAAAAGTACGATCAAAATCTAAGGGAGATAGCAGTACCAAACGGATAGAAAATCTTACCTGATTTGGTCCAGGGAATGGGGGTAAAGTGTCCAAGGGCAGAGTAGCAGCTTGGTCAAACCCAGTAGGTAAAGTCTACCAAGATACAGAACAAATGAGAAGTAATGTACTAGGGTATAATGCATTGGTGTGCAACTCAAGGCCCAAGGGCCTGATATGGCCACCTCCATCATTTCGTGTGGCCCTAGGAAAGCAAATCAAGCATGTCAAAGTCCATGCTTCCTAAAATCTGTAAAAAATTTCGAACTGTCATACGTAATAAATTATGTTGAAATACAGCAAGGATTTTCTTATGGTATTACACTGACCTGAGTAACAGGCTAT
This sequence comes from Hippocampus kuda, assembly GCA_901007745.1. Classification (NCBI taxonomy): domain Eukaryota; kingdom Metazoa; phylum Chordata; class Actinopteri; order Syngnathiformes; family Syngnathidae; genus Hippocampus; species Hippocampus kuda. The sequence continues at coordinate 21,992 of CAAKHF010001267.1, read as the reverse complement.
TATCATCATCATACTATATTGTATATGTATAATGGATTGATATAGATATCCATGAATGTGTTGTGTAGTGGACAAGTAATATCACCTCCTGATATTATGGCGCACCAATATTGAGAAAACGACAACATCTGTGTATGGAGGTTTGACATCACTTGGAACGACAATCCGTTCCACTCCCCCCAAATCAACAGTTTTTGGTTATGCATTTGCAGTGAAATTACACTGTACTGCATAAAAACACACGAGAGTTTACAGAAATAAACTTAATTCACAAAATGTCGAATTACATACTTTATTTGTTAGGGATGCACAAAGAACAAAAGTGGTGCGTCTGGAAGGTGAAAATTCACCGACACTGTGCAATGGTACCGTATCACCAGCGCAAATCATGCTCTTCAAAATAGATGACTAACTCCTCAGTCATCAACAGAGCTTGCATCCCTGTATTTGTTGTTGGATGTGTGCCTTTTAAGGGGCATGACTTAAGTGACTGTTGCTGGGAACTGGAGTTTGGCCACCAAGTCTGTGTGGGAGCATCTGGAAGTGAGTCGTGGCCTACTGTTCTCATTTTGTATTTGACTGTCCCATTCACTCAATGGCTGAACGTGTGTCTGCAACTATGGCTCTCCTTGCCCAAAAGCAAGGGCATTACAGTACTTTAATTGCAAACTGCTTTTTCCTCGTCACTCAGGTGGTTTATCTGAAGATCAATTGTAATTCAGATTGGCTCACAAAATGGAGGGGAAAAAAAATTTAATAAAAGTGACAGTTGGTGCACCACGAAGTCAAGTTACCCCGGTACGTAACAACACATACTGAACAGAAATTGATAGTTTCTCCAAATGAAGATTGGACTTCTTTAGTTTCAGCTGCTACTACACTAATATTTACTTTCTATATTGTGACACAATTGTAGAATATGTATACTACACAACACAATGATGAAATTCATTGGGTAATTGATTATTCACCAACCTGTGCCCTTGGCTTGGTTGGGGGCGTTTGGGCATGTCCTGCAGGAGTTAACCCTTGTCCTGGGGTAGTTGTAGACAGCGAAGTGACGGCCGGTACCCCGGACGTGAGAGGGAGGTTTGAGGGAGGCACCAGAGCGGCACCAGGAGGAGGGGATGATGTTCCGGTGGGAGGGGAAGAGGTCCCGGTGTTCTGACTGGGATCAACTGATGTGCTTGAGGAACTTGCACTCTGGTCTTTAAAAAGGGATCGCAGCTTCTTGTCAAGGGCTTGGATATCATCTCTACCTGCCGCTTTGGTCTGAACCTCAGCGCCCTCAGACTCTAACGGCTGGTGTTGGTTTTGACTGGGCAATGGCTGAGATGCATGTGCGGCTGAATTCATGGGTTGGGAAGCCATAGCAGCATTGTTCAAAGGTTGCGGCTCAGAAGCAGGGACAGGGGCTGTATTAGCACTCAGCTGGGGCACGGGGGCCGCCGGGATGGAGGTCTGCACGACCGGTGCAGAAATGGAGGAGGAGGAGGCGGGAACACTGACGGTTGGTGCCATCTGTGAGGCGGCTGTTTCATGGGAAGTGTGGGCCGGTGGAAGGGAATCAGTCGTGGCAGGAGTTGGAGTCTGAGACTGAGATGATACAGCTGGAGGAGAAACTCTTCCGCTTGGGGGATGTGTCTGAGGTGTTGCGGTGGATACGAGCCCAGTATGAGGGAAACTCGAACTAGTGGTAGAAGGTACCGCTTCGGGAGGAGCCAGAGCACTCTGAGTGTTTGGGACCAATCCAGCATCACTAGCTGGGACCGCGCTGGCTTCCTGATCAGCACTCTGAGGATCAATCATGCTGCTGCCTCTCTCTATGTGATCTTGCCTCATTTTGCTGAAAGCCTGCTGCAGAACCCCAGAGGGTGCAGACAGAGAAAGGCCTGATGTCATCATGAGCCCTGGAAAAAGAATCACTGTTGTTTAAATATGGGATCGCATTACACGCATTTACATATGGACACACGGTGGGAAACGTGACTTCTACCTCCAGGTGTGTGATATGCATTTAGTTTTTTGTGAATTATTTGCTTGATTGAATTCTCATTTAAAAAAATGTGAGAATGGTGCAACATAAAGCAAACAGGCAAGATTGAAATGAAATAAAAATACATTTAAAATCACATTTCACCCAATTTTCTGACATGTTACAGACCAACATAGTAACAGAATTATAATTTGTTTGTGCATTTTCTGCAATGACTATTTGAAACAATGTTTCTGATTAATAAAGGGATAGGAATGTAACATTTTTTAAAAATTGGATTAATCAATCAATTGAAAATAATAAAGAAATTAAATGATTTATCGATTAAGAAAAATTGGTAGCTGTCGCTCTAAAATTGAACATTTTACACCAAATCCATGTGCTCAGTATCGGCTGATCACACTCGTGAATGACCAGTACTGGCAGCTTCAAACCCTGATTGGAACATCAAATCAATTTTCATGATTAATTCAAATGCAAAGAAGCCATTACAGCCCAGCAACATAAATAATGAGCAATTAAATAAACGGCATTTATAAAAATAGCACTCTATTGTATAAAAACAAAATACAGTAAAGGGCGATGTAAATAAGTTAACTGATTTTATAAAGTGCAATTATTGTACGCGATATTTCTTTCTTCGATCTGTGCCTAGTAAGAGGCACAGCCGAGTAAGAGTGAATATGTGATCTAGAGTGTAATTATTGTATGCAGTATTTCTGTCTTGGATCTGTGCCTTAAAGAGGCACTGCCTAGTGAGAGTGAATATGTGCTGTGGCCGACAGGATCCCCATTTGAGTGTTCTCATTTTGTAAGTCTATATTTGACTCTCCTATTCAATAAATGGCAAAACGCACATCAGCATTGCAGTGGCTTTACCTCACGAGAGTGGAAGTGCATCTGAAAATTGCTTCTAATTCAAATTTTGTCTCACAACACAGAGACCAAGCAACGGCTCATACTTTGGAAAAACTCCTAAGTTGTGGCACTCGTGAGTCTAGAGAACACTGTATACTCGTACCTAGGCCAGGCTCATCGCCAACAGATGTATTAGCTGAGGCCGCACCAAAAAACTGTTCTCTCAAACGGGATTCTGGTACTGGGCTTACAATGAACCTTCGTCCTGCTGAATGCACCACCTGGGCTGTAGTGCTGGGGGAGATTCCTGTGGGAATGTGCACAAGTAAAGTCAGATGTCAATTAGGAAATAAAGTACAGTGATATGGGAGCAAAGAAGGTCTGTATGTACCAGGCAGCATGGGAACTGAAAGCTCTGGTTGCTGTTGAAGCTCACTCATCTGTGGATAGACCAACAGTTAAATGAGCCGGTTTGATGAACTTCAATGACCACTTTGGCTAGATTCAAACTGCTATGTTTAAGTGAAAGCATTTAGAATTTTTTTTGCCATCAAGTGGCATCATTGCCATTCGAGTCACGGCAGCACAAAGGTGGGGGGAGGGCATGATTTTGAATTATCTTCGGATCAGAATCAGGCCTCTTGCAAATGTGGATAAAAATCAGATGCATATGAAATATCTGCCAATGCACCCCCCCTCCTGTTCCCTTTTATAAAACCATAGCATTACCTGAGGAAAGGCTTCTTTCATGCCTGCTCCTTTCTCATCAGCCATTTCAATGACTTCACGGACCTGCTCGATGAAGGATTCTCGCTCACTTTCCAGGATGAACTCACTCTCAACCTGAAGCAGCAAACAAGCATAAAATTCATCAGTTATTGTATCAGAGGTAGACAAGTAGGACAAAAAATAAATTGCATTTTCAGTATAACCGCATATTGCAAAGGCTGCTCAGTGAATAGTCATTGGGAGTGGAGTACAGGGATTCAGAGCAAGCAGAGACACCAACACTGTAATTAAAGCCTGCCACGCAAAGTGTGTGTCATTTTTGGTCAGCGTTTTGTGTGTGTGTGTGTGTGTGTGTGTGTGTGTGTGTGTGTAATATGACTACTTCATTGGTTACAGTACGAGTCAAGTTTTGACAACATGCACTCATAAATTCCACCCCCAATTTTTGGTGAAGTGTGGCTTATATTTGTACATTAAACGTGATTGCTTCAATGTTATCAAAAGGCATGCCAAATTGGCTAAAAAAAAATAACAAAAACAAAAAAACAAATGGCTACTTTTCATACATAGAAGTCAGACATGAGTATGTGTCATAGAACCAAAAGTACGTGAAAAAAAGTGTGATTCATATAACGGATTAATCGCTTGTTTGTCAAAAATACAGAAGAAAACCTAAAGGGAAAAAAAACAAGAGCATATTAAATTGCAATTGTAATGATGAGGAGCAAAGAAAAAAAATTGATTTTTTTTCCCCAAAATGGTTGAGCAATATACACAAGTTTGATGACTTCTAAGTACACGGGAAAAATAAATCACCATTATCTGTGCAATCTCCTCCGGATTATCACCATCCAAGTCAAATCTGAAGGTCACCATCTTCCTGTTGTGCGTTTCGAGCTGACACTCTGCCACTCTGTCACCTGCATTTGAAATCTGCAGGAAAAAAAATATTTGCATTCAATTAGTATCACTGCAGGGAGTTACACAACAAACACATCTGGCAAAAGATTTGAGATGCCTACACTCAGAACATTCAGTTTGGCCTTGGCACCCTTGTCATGCCGAGAGCGGCTGCGGACGGACCGCCTCTGGTACCGCTTGAGTGAACGGCCCTCGTGGCGACCTCCTGATGTTGAAGTGCCCTCGTTGCCATCACTTAGACCTGAAGCTGCGTCTGACAAACAGCTGCAAAAGGGACATCATAAGAAGAGAAATGTACAAGATTCTGAAAATATAAATCTCCTGCTCACCTTTCCACAGACGGCGGCACGAGAGTGGCAGGCCCTGCTGACTGTTCAGCTGGTGTTGACTGACTGGCAGCGGCCTGAAACAAAACACCAGATTTTAAAACGATTTGCCCATTAACTCGGATGTTTTGTCATGGTATTTATGTTGCGGTCATTGTGGATAATCAACAAAGTTATATTTCTAATCTCCACCAAAATTAGTCAGCACTTAGTAGTAGGCAATTTAATAAAGTTGATAGACAATACAGTTTGCAGCTGAGTGTTGCTTTTATATAAATCCACAGTCGCTGAAGTCAATGTTGGAGTCGACTGACTGCAATCAATACATACTAAGAAATAGGGCCCAATCAATTACATCGGCCGATTATGGCCTTTCAAACGGCGGCCAAAATAATTGGGCAAATGGCCAATGTTTGCAAATTGGTTTTACCTTTATCCAGTCTAACCATTTACAGCAGTTGTACACATGTAGCACTGTTTTCATTATATATTGCATATAAATGTATCCTTAAATACATTGAATGAAATTTGTTAAAAGAAGCAACTTGATTTTTGTAAGAAATGCCTCGGTGTTGTCAAAGTTGAATGAGGTGTCTTCGTTTAATATTTTATTTTTTTTAAACAAAGTCTCTACAGCATTGGTCGATAATCAAAACATTTGTCGATGGATAAACGATTAGCTGTCAATTATTCATTGCATAGCTAATTCATTTTTTCAAAATTCAACCTGCAACAATGAAAATAAAGGAAGAAGTAGGAGCTGAAATGTTGACACCTATACCACAAATGTCCACAACCACACACATCGATACGAAGCACTGAGTACCTGCAGTGTAGAGAGGCAAGACGCCTGATAGAGGAAGAATAGATGCTCTGCATTGGGAGGTGGAGACAGGATAAAAGAATTTGGACTACTGGCCCAAGACTAAGAGTCATGCAGGAAGTGAGTAGAGCAGAGATGACAAAGAAAAAAAAAAAAACAGGAACGCCATGGTGAGAATCACAGAGAAGCACATACACAAACAATGGAGTGTGAGAAATGTATGCAACAGGATGGCGGGTGGAGTAAATGAATGAATGCAAAAATATGTATGCTCTCACCTGTAATGGTTGCGTTCCGGCCTGTGCCTGTGGTAGAGAGGCGTTTTGATGGACTGTCGAGTTCTCTGGTGGCTGTTGTTGTTGCTGCTGCTGCTGAGGTGGTGGTGGAGGGGATGACTGGGAGGATGATGCCATTATTACCTGCTGGGTGGGAATCTGCAAGCACCAAAGATTAAGGATGAATTAGGAAAATCATTTACACGATACTCCCTAAAACCTTGATTCCTTTTCAATTTAAGCTTCCTATCCAGAAAGCACATTTTATCTACCTAACAGTTTTTTTGGTTTTTCAACACAGTACTCAATTCAGAATAGTTTAGAGCTGCAACTATTAATTCATCGAAAACTAATTATCAAATTAATCTGTAATCTTGTTTGATCATCAATTAATCGTTTGAGACCTAGTTTAATTCAAAATTATCCAAATCTTCAGAATTTCAGTATCGCAATAATATCCCATTTCTCTTGTCCTCCGTGTAAGCAGACTTATGTTTGTGTTATTATCTTTGTGTTATATCAAAATAAAACATTTGCAAATATTTGCTTTCACTTTGGAAACAAAAATATTCACGTTTGCCCTTTTTTGTGATCTGTAACTGATTTTAAGGAAAAGAGGGGAAAAAAAGTACCCCACAAAAAAACAGAGGAAGGAAAATGGGACATTTTATGTACCTTAGGGGGAAGTGATGATTGGTAGTATACTCCATACTATAAGAAACAAAACATAAGACAGGGTAAGAGTAGAAAGTTGAAAATTAGAGAAAATAAAAATTAAAAGAGGACTTAGGGATTTGGAACCTGTTCCATGACTGCCACCCAAGCCAGCACACAGTGGCTTGAATCGTTAATGTAACATCATACAAAAAGCGCGTGTAGCAAACGCAGACCCATCGATAGTAATTTGGCCCTTTTTAGAGAGCAAAAGTTTGACAACTTTCCATTGGTGCGATGCAGCGCTGGTATAATGACCGGTGAGTGTATAGATTTACACAAGTGTTACTTGCGGCCCATACAATGCTTTTCTTCAAAACAGGTTATTTCACGGTGCTTCTCAGTTAGGTGTTAAATGGCCCAGAAAAAAAATGACAATATAAGCCTATGAATACCTGCTGTGGTGTCACTGAGACAGACTGACTGCTGGGAAGAGTGGGGATAAGTTCGGCCTGGACACTTGGCATCTGGGTTTGAACCTTTCACACAAAATAGAGCAAACGTCAGCATGACTTCAAAGTAAAAATAAACTGACTATGAGCTATGTTCACTTAGAAGAATGGGGTAAGGATGCAGATTTATGCCACTGCATGGTGCAGTTGGTTGAACAGGTGTGAACAACAGATTTAGAAGCAACACAAATGCACAGGGAAGGAAAACTGGACAGGAATACATAAATAGATAGGGATTGGTGCTTCTGATTCACCATCATTGGAACTGAGCCCATTGGAAAATGACTCACCCCTGACACATGCTGCGGCTGCATTTGGTCATTTTGTGTCTGAGGGCATTGCACTTGGGGCTGAAGCTGTTGACTAGGAGGGGCGCAGTAGGACATTCCCGGCTGAGCAGGCTGAGCTTCAGCAGCAAGGACAGATGCCCTGTCGCCCGTATGTGCA
>CAAKHF010001266.1:20184-35064 GCA_901007745.1 Hippocampus kuda | reverse complement strand
GGGGGGGAGTGTCGTTCACCGAGTTAAATGGGAGCTGGAGGTGGACGGAGGGGGCAGTCTTGTTTGCCCATGTAAAGTGCGATCCAGATAATAGCCAGCTCATCAAAGGCGCCAATTACATTCATGACAAAGCGGCGAGGCGCGCCTGCGAGGAAATTAAGTGGTGAGAGGAAAGAAAAGCTTCATATATACCTCCTTTATGCTCTCCCGCACACACACAAACACACACACACACACACACACACACACACACACACACACACGCACTCTCGGCTCTTTTTCTAGTGCTCCACGTGGAGACTCCCAAGAAACAGTCTCCCGTCTAATCCCCCCTTCACCTTTTCCGCCTGTCCATTGTTACTATGGCTGCACTTGGGTGAGATTAAAAAGCTTTTACACACGGATAATCTTCCAATGTGCCCAACAACAACAACAACAACAAAAAATGGGGGAGGGGGGCCGCTTCTCCAAATTTAATTCCAATTTGAGGTGTAAATTAGGTCTGAACAATTAATCAAATTCAAATCGGAATCATAAGAGATGATGTTTCTTCTTACAGATACAGATGAATGCGTTGCTTTTGTTTGTTAAAAAAAAATACATGGGAAGAGGACCTTGGAAAAATAATCAGTCAGGAAAAATATTCACAAATGAGCACAAACAGCCTTTAAGTCAAGCGGGTTAAAAGCCGCCACGGAACGTCTTTGAAATGGGATTCAAGGCGAGCGCACAACGACGCAGCCTCCTCAAAGACAGGTGCAGCGCTCGGCTTGATTTCGAGCTGCACTTTTGCAAAATGGCAAGTTAAAGAGTCACTGAGCAATATCGTCATTCAAATGCTGCCTTTTGAACTTCTTAAAATGCGGACTCGTCAGACCACAGAATACTTTTCTACTTTGCATCAGTAGCAATTCATTTGACATTATTTCCTATGGGGAAAATTTGTTTGGTTGTGATTTTTGAAACATGTGGAAGTCAACGGGCATCACAGCACAGACCATGTTTGACTTTGAAGGTCCTGCACATTAGCAAATCCAGTTGTACTGCCTATATTGCATATTGAACCAAATGAGAGAGCATGTTCCGGCTCTTCTCGCTAACAAATCATTTTGTCTCCATGTAAATTATTCAACAGGATCTGGGGGCCCGCTGGAAACCTGTGCATAATTAAATTGCAATAAAATAACATAAGTACGGACAGGCTGTTGGGAGCACATGCTAATTGGCTGCTGAGATGTCTCACGCGAGCAACGTGAATGTGCATGCTGGTGATGTGTGGAGTATAATTGATCAATAATGATCCAAGTATCTCCCAAGGAGCTTCCTTTGTACGTTGAGGTCTGAGTACACGTGGATTGGGGAGGTTCGACAAATGTTTCATCATCAAGACGTGTCCACCATCTAGTGTCCACTTGGTGGAAACACAGGTAAAGAAGCTTCTTTTTTTTTTTTTCTTTTTTTTTTACATTTATTATTATGATTATTATTTGGTTCATTTTCTGTCTATGGACACATTTACACTCGAACCAATCCCAGTTGTTTTGCTGTAACACATTTTAGAAGGATGCGTTATTTACTTATGTTACACATTTGATAGCAGATGTCCTTCAGTCATAACACTATACAGCCAGTAATCAATCTTTATTCTAAATGGAACATGAGATTCGGTCTTGTCTGCGTGTGCATAGAAGTTTTCAAATGTTTTCAATCCATTGCAGCCTTGCTTTTTGCCGGGAGAGGTCACTGTAAGTGATACTTCAAGAAATCAACGATGCGCCGAGTAGTTCAGGGCTTCACAAAAGCTTAATTTGCCGATACGCGATGACGTCGAGCCCGCTTTTTATGTCAATGGCGATGAAGCGAAATTTTTCACCAAATATACCACTGGGTCCTCCGCTCCGCTCACCCCGGCCTTTGACTGGATGTCCGCTTGATGTTTTACCTTCAAAAAAATACTGTCGGGACGTTACATGAATTTTAAAATGAGAGTGCTTATAATTTATGGACTTACGTTGCCATTTTAGTTTGTCGGGTATCTGGTTTAGAGGTAGGAACTTTTCTTTAAGGACAATTCGTGTGATCGGACTGTTTATCCCTGAGCACAACTCGGTGAACATTAGTGGTAGGAACACTTCTTTTAGGACAATTCGTGTGATCGGACTGTTTTTCCCTGAGCACAACTCGGTGAACTTTCACCCCTTCCAACCTGGTTGTTTTGATTGAGCATCTTGGGCTCTCTGTGGAGGGAGCCGGAATTAAACCTAATCTGACAGCGGGGAATTTTCTCAGAATTCACTCGTACACGAGAAAGAAGGGCGACAATGGCGCTGTCAAGCACAAACCGGCGCCCCCGCTGAAGAGCGATGCTCGATGTAGCCTAATGCTAACGTTCGCTGTCAACCTAGCGGACTTACCTGAGGTGTCAACATGGCGGTGATGGGAAGGGTTGTGTAGCACCCACCGACTGGACACACCGCATGTGTTCACATTTTGTTTTCAATACTTGCCTGGATTTTTCAAACAAGCAAATACAACGGATGTGAGTATGTAAACATTTAGAAGCTTGTATAGAATGCTTTACAATGGATTCGAGTCGTCTTTAGTACTTGACTCCTTTAGATGCAACTAACATTTTTTTAATTATGACAATGTATTGAGTGACCTGATAAGCTTGACGTCATGTACTTCCGGGATTCAGTGGCCTTTTCACCACTAGTAAACACCCCACTGTTATTTTACAAGGCTGAATGATTGAGAAAAGATGCCAATGGCACGAATATTCTTGTCTGTCGCTGGAGTTTGACGTTGTGAGGTGTTAGCATACTGGGGCATACTATATATCTGGTGGTGCCACCCCAAACCTTTTTTTTGTCATCGTTTTCAGTCCACACCAGCCGCAGTCACTCACTTTCCTGCTTCCTGGAAATATCCCGGTGCGCCGACTGTTCACAAACATTATTAAGCAGTTTATCCTTTTCAAAATGTTGCTGCAGTGTTGGATTTTTCCATTCCTTGCTTTCAATGGGCGAGGAAAAGCCAGACACGCTGGACTTCGTGAAGGATTTCCAGGAGTATCTGAGCCAGCAGACCCAGCATGTCAACATGATATCGGGCTCCGTCAGCGGCGTTAAGGAGGCCGATGAACTACCGGCCGGTAACGTTGACATTTCTTCCGTTTATTCAAGAGTTAAACTTGTGATGACAGCTCATATAACAGCAATGCCCACCCCATTCATTCTTAGAGCTCTTTACAAATTCACTTTTTTTCAGTCCCAGCTATGTTCAACAGAAACATTTTCAAGTTGGAGAGCTTTCAAATTGCTGCCTGTATATCCCTCCATGCGCAGATTGCAGTCAGAACGGGCTGGATCACCCGGCGGTGGACCTATCCCTGGAGGACGGCGCTGGGATTTTGGTGGACGGTTTTGAGAGAACTTTTGACGGCAAACTCAAGTGCCTGTACTGCAGCTACGCCACCCGAGGCACAGCGAGACTGGTCGAGCACATTCGAATGCACACAGGTGGGGGGTTACGGTTGAATTGCACTCCGACTACTGGATTTGTTCCGGGGGGGAAAAAAGCTATAGAACCACTCGACTGACAAGTGCAAGTTATTAAAAAAGTCGACCAAGTGACTGTAACGGAATAAATGTAGCACAATATTCCTGCCGCCGATCGTAAGCTTTTTTTCCCCCTCAATCCACCAGGAGAGAAACCCCACCGCTGCCACCTGTGCCCGTTCGCCTCGGCCTACGAGCGCCACCTGGAGGCCCACATGCGCTCGCACACGGGCGAGAAGCCGTACAAGTGCGAGCTGTGCTCCTTCCGCTGCAGCGACCGCAGCAACCTGTCGCACCACCGGCGCCGGCGCCACAAACTGGTCCCGAAGAAGGATGCCCGCTCGCTGCCGCACAAGAAGATGCTGAGCGTGCTGCAGAAAAAAAGCAGCTCGCTCGGCTACGGCCGCCGCCTCCTCATCGCCTCGTGCTCTTCCACGCCCAGGGCCTGCGACGCGGACGACGGCTCCCGTGAGCTGCCGCACGAGGCCTATGACGACGGCCTGGACGAGGAGGAGCCTCACAGCCGCCTGCGGTCCAACCTGATCATGGAGAACCCCCTCAACCAGCTCTCCGCCCTGGCGGGCCAGTGCGCCAGCCTCCCGCCTTCGCTCCAGCCCCCTCCGTCCCCAGGAGCGGAATCCGACGCGGAGGAGAAGCCGCTCCTCATCCAGCGCCCGCTCGCCTCCTCCTCGCCGGCCACCCCCGAACCGCGAGCGCCCCCTCAGCTCAGCAACTGCAGCCCGGCGGGCAGCGAGCGCAGCGGGCCCACCAGCGCCACCAACAGCCGGCCCGGCACGCCGGCGCCCGGCGTCTCGGCCCCCCGGCACGCGCCGCATCGCTGCCAGCACTGCGGCATCTACTTCCCCGACAACATCCTCTACACCATCCACATGGGCTGCCACGGCTACGAGAACCCGTACCAGTGCAATATTTGCGGCCACAAGTGCAGGAGCAAGTACGACTTTGCCTGCCACTTTGCTCGCGGCCAGCACAAGTGACGGCTTTTAAAATCAGTCACTTTGCAGGATCTTTAGTGATTGGTTTCTTTTTTGGTTTTCCTCTTCCTACTGGCCTCCATGTAGCATTTTCGCCTTCCGGGAAGATGTTGGCATTGAGATGGATCCCTTTGCCCACAATGGGCAGAAGTCGTCTGAATTCTATGAAGGAGTCGTCGGGAATTTTATGGCAACACATTTGGAAGTGTTACCATTTGCATTTTCAAAATTTGACAAGAAGAATGACCTCATTTTATTTGAGGGGTGCCGGGGGCAAGTTGCAATATTAGGACAAAGTCGAGACCTTTACAAAAATTAAGTCGGAATATGATGGAAGTATATCTTATTACCAGAGTGAAGAAATTCCAATTCTGACGGAAAAACATCCAAATTTCATTTTGAATAAGTTTCAATGTTCCAAGAGTGATGACTCTTCTCATAATATTGCAACTTTTTTTTTTAAATGAAGATTACTACTGACTTTTTTTCGTCTGTTTTTCTTAAGTACTCCTTCGTATAATTCAAACAATACAACACAAGAATATTTATATATATGTCTAGATAGAGAGAGAGCGTCGTAGGAGTCTGAAGTCTTCGGAGCTAGACCTCGAAGGTTGCCTGCCTCACACAACATCGCTCCAAGTGATGCGGTGTTGAAATCATGCCAGTATTCCTTTGCAGTGCCTGACATTTTGACTTTTGTGAGTGAAATAGCAAAGAAGAGGTTGACGTATCGCCTTGATTTTTGCCAAAATTCTCCTTCACGAATGCTGCTACGACCCATTTCCAGCGATCAACGCTTTAACTTTTTGCGTCCCATCGCCCCCAAACACACTTGGCCAGGGGCCACCAGGAAACGTGACTTCTTTTTAGTAAGCTAACACACTGAACTTTATGCCACTTTAAGAACTTTATTCCCTTGGCCTTACAACCTTGGTGAGAAGCGATTGCCAAAATGTATTTGCCCGGTGCTTTTATTTTATTTTATTTTTCACCCATTTGAATATTTACTGCACATTCTAAGTAGTTGATTTGATGTTCGATGTATGAAAAAAAAAACATTTTTAAAAAATGAATATTAAGTGCGCGGTATAGCCGTACTGACTTTTAACATCTTGACCCGTTTTTAAAATGTGAGAAATTATTTTTAAGTCATCTAAGACAAGGTCATCGGCAAAAGTGAAATGGAGCCAAGTAAACTTTTCTGGCTTGTTGCAGACGTTTCACCTTTCATCCAAAAGGATTTTTCGGTTCCAAATTTCAAGTGTGGATTCCCCCCTGCGGACGCCACCCATGTGTGTGTGTGTGTGTGTGTGTGTCCCGGTGGTTATGCACCAGCTGCACTTGGCAAAAAAAAAAAAACAACAACAACCTTGAGATCCTCCCCACCTCAAATGTCCAACTGAAGAAGCCTTTTGGAGCGAAGGTGTCCCGTCTTCCACGGCAAAGAAGAATCCGGTTACCGCCATTCGACTTTTGCGGTATTGTACTCAAAGACAAAAGTGGGAAACAAGCTAACCGTTAGCTTGGCTGGTTATTACATTGCCATAGCAAACTCTTGTTTAGATTTGATTTTTCTGGCGAATGACTTATGAGACTTGACCTGACAAACACAACCGGTTGCTCCTCTCTTTGAGTGTTCATTTGCCCTCTGCTTTTCCAATCCTTCATTTTTTTAAAAATGAAAATCATGGAGTCGCTGACTCATCTTAACTCACTGTTTTACTGCACTTTTTTTTTTTTTTTTTTTTTGCAGCAATCAATGATTGCAATCAACCGTGATGATTGCACAAGTTGTTGTATGCGTTGACCTCGCCGGGGGTGTCCTACATTAGCGAGTTTGTCGGCTGCTGTTGTCCGTTGCCATGCGATGTGTGTGCAGTGGGGACAAAAAGGAGCGAATGATGCCTTCGGTCGTCACCGTGTTGTCACTTCATGGGTTAACGATTATGTCGAAAGCCCTTTCATCCTTTGGGGTGCTAATTTGTTGAGGTAAATTATCAGTAAAAGTGTTTTTCTAACAGAGTCGAGTGTCATCTTCTGAGCGCGTAAAGAAAAACCCAGGATTGTCTTTCTTGCGGCTTTTAATCAAAGGTGAGTATGTTTGATTTGCGATTCTGATTTGTAGTACAAGTGTGGATGATCTTGTCAACCGGCATCCTCCTTTGCGGAGCCCTTTTCCTTTTTGTCAGGGTCTAAGGACAAAAAAAAGACAATCGTGGGGAATGTCGTGGCTGCTCGTTTCCTCGGTGTCAAGCTTGAGTGCTACACACCGATAAGCTGGATGGGACCCAAGACGAGAGTCCGGCTCTTGTGTCTGGCGCCGGCGTCTCTGTTCCTGCGCTTGACGCAGCCGCGGCGGCAACGGGAGTTCCAGTCGTTGTCCTGACAGATGAGGACCTTGCACCGGATGTAAACCTGGTTAGCCCGCCGCAGGAACTGGAAGGCCTTGAAGGAGAAGCGAGCGTATCGGCTGCTGCCGCTGACGTACGACTGGTACGTGTTATCTACGGGACACCTGCGCAGGGACAACCGGCCGTGAGACAACTGAGCTACGCCTTCGGGTGGCCGACCGGTTGCGCGGAAGACGAAGAGCAGCACGACAAGTGGGTGATCGCGCAACGACGCGTTTCGCTTTGTTTTCAGGTCGTGTAGTCCGTCGCAGGGCACTTTGAGAGTGCGGAAAATGGAGGCTCAGCCAACTCCTGCCCGTGTGTACACAGTTGAAAATGTTGTGAACGAGCTCGCATTATTTTTGTGAGATATCGTGGTGCCGATGAAGGTGTGCTGACCTGACCTGCCCTGTAACGACTACGTTCCAAAACGCCAGGGGGGAAGCATAGCAGGAATTTGGATCATGTTTGACGACGTCTGCCAAACCTTTCAGTTTTTGGATAGCAGGGAAAAAAAAACAAATGATGAAAAAACAATGTGAGATCAAACCCGAAAGATTCTTTCCTCAGCTCCGTATGTGCAAACACAGACCGCAGATAGTCGTACGAAATTTCATCAAGGTTCACCTTGGTATGTGTTCCTCACATGTGCATGGGTTGGATGGAGAAGACAGATTGCATATCCATCCAGCTATCCATTTTCTGATCCGCTTTATTCTTACAAGGGTGTGCTGGAGCCTATCCCAGTTGTCTTCGGGCAGTAGGCGGGGGACACCCTGAACCGGTCGCCACCCAATCGCAGGGCACACAGAGACAAACAACCATCCGCGCTCACAATCACACCTCAAGACAATTTAGAGTGCTCAATGCACGCAGCCTGCAATGCTTGTTTTTCGAATGTGGGAGGAAATCAGAGTACCCGGAGAAAAGCCACGCAGGCACAGGAAGAACATGCAAACTCCACACAGGAAGGCCGGCGCCGGCATCGAACCCACTACCTCTGCACTGTGAGGTCGACGCACTAACCACTCATTCACCGGGCCACCAGATTGCAAAGTAGGGATCTGTTGTGGTGGTTATTTGGTGCCGATCTTACCCGTTGCGCACCAGGAAGTAGGTTGTCGTGTGGAAGTCGTCGGAGGATGGGGAGGCCACGCAGGTATCGAGGAAAATATCCAGATAGCTGGCCATACTGCTCCTCAGGTCCACCTGGACGTAGAGGTCCTGGTTGAGAGAAACCTTGTATGGGAATTCCGTCACCTGGTGGAGGAGAGCATCAAGGCAGCCGTTGAATAGCCTGCGAGGCGTCAAGCTTTCCGTCAAACTCAGACATTTTTATGCCTTATAGTTGAAGCTGCTGCTGGTGTAGAAGTCCATGGAGGTGTTGAACGTCCCCGTGCCCGTGATGCTGGTGTTGTCGTGATTCTGCGCCAGGTACATAATCTGCGCCGCCGCGTATCGATCCATCCGACACACCACCTCGATTTTTAAATTGGCCTTGCGAGTGATGTCTCCGTAGCTCGACGTGTAGCCGCGCAGCGTGTTGGTGTACACCACCTTGCCGTTCTCAAACTGAAACATTCAATTGTATGTTTTTGGTGGCTCTTTGTCAGTGGTCACCCTTCTTCCAGATCTCCAGTCTACCTTTCGACTGGTGCCGCATCGATTGACGGGGAAGTTGAAGACCACCTTTTCTTGAAAAACTTCGGGTCTACAGTACTGGTCCTTGAGGTAGAGATTGTGGCCGTCGTAGCCCAACGAGTTCAGGTACTTCCGTCCAATCACAATGTTCATGTCATCCGAGGAGCAGTTGACTTGACCTGGCAAAAGACCACGTTGCTTGACTGGGTAACGAGATGAATCAATCAAAATGACACATTTGCCCACCTGCGGCACCCCAAATAAAAACGCAAGAACTGCAGGAGCCCTTAAGGCTCAAAAAGAAGAACTCGCATCCAAGCCACTCCGCAATCACACATGACTTTTTAGCTGTCGCGTTTGATGATGGCAAAAAAAAATAAAAAATGTACCCGAGTCCTGCGGCAGAGCGCTTGTGAACTCTGCACGGAATCCTCTCCCGACCACCGATCTGTCGCTCCGGAAAACCACGGTCATGTGGTTGGAGGTCGAGTAGAAAAAATTGAAGCTGTCGTTGTTGTTGCCGTCGTTGCACACTTTTCCCAAGTATGGCGAGTTGACGGATGGACCATCGTATATTGAAATGTAGTCACAGCTGCAGCAGCTCTGCAATCTGCCCACAAGTAAAAACAATTCAGGCAAAACTTTGAGGACTATTTTCACATTGTTGTCTCCCGTCCAATCATGAACTCCATTGTTTGAATCATATCCTCTACAACAAAACTCACTAAGGGTAGAGATGATATGGTCTCAAATTGCAGTGATTGAACCCCTAAACCTACCCAAAGTCTACTCCTGAAACGTAACCCCAATGAATCCTGAACCTAAACCCCATCCCCGTCCACTCCACACCAATCCAAGGTCGAGCCACCAAAAACGTAAGCCTGACTTGACTGCAACCATGAAACAACCCCAAATCTCTCCTTTAATCTTCACCCCACACTCCTAAAGACTTATTAAATTATACCCAAACCCACACATGATCCCAAACCCTCCCTGAGCCCAACCCCAATGCTACTCAAACGTCAACCTCCACAAATCGGAGCCCTGACACTTCTCAAACCCAAAACAAAATTGAAACCTACCCTAAGCCTTGTCAATTGTCACAGTGACCCTTTTCAAACCCAAAAGATAGCTCAACCCCAAACACGATCTCTATTCAAATGTTAGCATGTGCTAACTCTAATAACAGTGCTCGGCATCATACTACAATCCCTGCCAGTCCGGATTACAGTTTGCGATCCAAGTAGTCGGTGGTAGTTGAGTATCTTTCCTCTGAAATAGAATCCAAAATTCTTCACGTACTGCAGGTATGAGAATTCCAGCAAGACCCTTTGGTTGTGCAAAGATCTGAGGTGCCACACGCAGTAGGCGTTGTCGTGGTAGTCATCGGGGTGCCTGGGACTGGAGAAGGCACCCGAGCCAAACATGGAACCTCCGCAAGGCCCCTCTGAAGGTCGGGACATTTATGACCATGAGGCTTGTTATGTTCACTTGATGTTGACGTTCATGCAGAAGACCCTACCTGTGGGTGGCATGGCACTTGTGGAGTAGCAGTGGGCTGTTTCACAAACACACACGGAAGTCAGCACTTTTTTTTTTAATGCTCGCATGGTGTCATTCAGGGACATCATGCTCACCGTAGTAGTCAGGGCAACAGTTGCCATAGTACTGGCACGAACTGGAGCAGGAACAGCTTCCCAGGTTCCTGCCACAGTTGTAGCGACAGGATGGCATAGCTGGACGATACAATGGGAAGAATGTCACAAAATTGCAAGAAGGACCTCGCTTTAGCGACTGATTTTGCCCAAATATGGCAATGAAGTACCTGTGGTCCACGGCTGTGATGTCCCCGCGTTGCAGTAATCTGAAAAAAGAGTTTTGACACAGCTCACGAGGGACTGCGGGATCGCGGTGAGGAAAAAAAATCTGCTTTAGGCACATAAACTTACAGTTGAAGTCTCTGCAGCAGTTGCCGTAGTACTGGCATGAGCTGGAGCAGGAACAGCTTCCCATGTGACTGCCACAGTTGTAGCGACACGAGGCCTGGGCTGAAGGAATCCCAGCATTTTAGTTCCCGTTCGTCTCAAAAGCTTGGATTTTGTGGGGCGAAGTTCTCGAGTGACTTTTTGTGTACCTGTGGTCCGTGGTTGCGGAGTCGTGTTACTGCAGTAATCTGAGAGAAAGAATGGTTTTACACATTTTTGGTCAGTGATGACACCACTGGGGATGTCCCGCAGTCTGTCCTAGTACTCACAGTTGTAGTCTCGGCAGCAGTTGCCGTAGTACCGGCACGAGCTGGAGCAGGAACAGCTTCCCATGTGACTGCCACAGCTGTAGCGGCACGAGGCCAGGGCTGAAGGAATCGCAACCTTTTAGTTCATCTTGAAATCTTGGATTTTGTCAGACGATTTTCTTAGTGACTTTTTGGGTACCTGTGGTCTGTGGTTGCGGAGTCGTGTTACTGCAGTAATCTGAGAGAAAGAATGGGTTTAACACCACCACTGAGTTTGTCACGCAGCTTTGCTTGGTACTCACAGTTGTAGTCTCGGCAGCAGTTGCCATAGTACTGGCACGAGCTGGAGCAGGAACAGCTTCCCACGTTCCAGCCACAGTTGTAGCGGCACGAGGCCTGGGCTGAAGGAATCCCAGCATTTTAGTTCCCGTTCGTCTCAAAAGCTTGGATTTTGTCGAACGATTTTCTCGAGCGACTCGTTGGGTACCTGTGGTCCGTGGTTGCGGAGTCGTGTTACTGCAGTAATCTGAGAGAAAGAATGGTTTTTCACATTTTTGGTCAGTGATGACACCACTGGGGATGTCCTGCAGTCTGTCCTGGTACTCACAGTTGTAGTCTCGGCAGCAGTTGCCGTAGTACCGGCACGAGCTGGAGCAGGAACAGCTTCCCATGTTCCTGCCACAGTTGTAGCGGCACGAGTCCTGAGCTGCTCAAAGAAATATTTTACAAAGTTGAATCAACAAATGGCAAAACCTGAATTGCTGAGCTGGGTGACAACATGACTGACATATACCAGGTGGAATGGAACTGAACAGAACAGGGTCGCGGATGAGCTGGAGCCTGTCCCAGCTGACTTTCAGTCAGAGGCGCGGGTTAGACCCTCAATTGCTCACCAAGAGGCTCATACGGACAAACTGACATTCACTCTCAACTTAGTCTTCAATGAACCCGACATGCTTGTTTTTAAACTGTGCTAGGAGGAGAACATACGAATACTCCCTTGTGGGCGGGCCAGAACCAATATTGGAGCTTCATCAGTCTGAGGTAGACGTGATAAACGCCACATTCTTCTTGTGGCCAGTCATTGTGAACATCGCCTCCACTACTACAGTAGCTCAAAAACAAGAACACTTCCACCTTGATGCCTTTCTGTGACTCTTCCAGTCCCTCTATCTCTGTTGCAACAAGCTAGTGACACTGCCTCTCTCAGAAAGCATCCAGTTTGAAGCCACGGTCGTCTTGGCATTCTGATGTCAGGATGTGCCAAACGTCCTAACTTTTGCAAATAAAAGTGGTGTGTACCTGCTGTCGTGTACAGTCGGCCGTCACTGAGGTCCCCATCACCTGATTATGAAAGACCAAAACCAAATAAGCATCGCATCCGTCAGACGAAACTTTGCCAGAATCACCATTTGCGGAGGACCGACGCCAGCAATACCTCGCACGCCGTGCAGGATGACGACGCTGCAAACAACCAAGAGGGTCCGCATGGTGACTTCACCTTCCAAACCTGCCCCACCAGAACCACAGGACAGTTTATATCATAAGCCAAGCACCTCCTTTCGCCAGCCATAAATGATCACGTGGTGTTTGTTCGGCACGTAAAAACACACCCTCGTTTGTTTGAAGCTCTTTGCTCGTCTGCTTGAACGGCTTTTGGGGAAGTGCAATTCATCACACGCAGGATACGTCAACTCTGACACATTAATGGTGAGCGATTGTCCCACGCTCCCGCCGCTGCGCTGTTATTGTTGTTAGAAGAGCAGGAAAACATTTTCCCACGTGTGTTTTGGGAGATCTTATCATGGTCCGAAAATGTGACCAATGTTGAATTTGGCATGAATGTGAGCGCTCATTGCCAAAAGAGCACCTGACCTTCCTGGTGGTGGCAATGAATTACGAACAGTTCCAAATAGCAGCTGGTGTTAGCCGCAAAACCTTCAAGCTTCTGCTAGAAAGCCCCCCAAAAAAGGGAAAGCCTACTAGAACAACCAAAATGCGTTGGGGGTGAATCAGAGGCTCTTGAAATGGCGGCGGCCGTGTGCTGGCTCCCATTTCAGGTGAGATTGAGTGCGATCGGTGATTTCTGCCACATTATGTCAGTGGTTCATTTTTACTGACCCTTGCAAAAATAAGTTTTATTTTTAATTCAGTTGTACAGCGTGGTCACATTCATGGAAAAAAGTTTGTGTCTTTTTTTTTTTTTTTTTAAACCAACACCAAAACCAGGCACTTGGACAGGGGTGTGTAGACTTTTATATCTCCTTTACACCGTATGTGTTTTCATATTTAATATTGATTATTATGTTAGAATATTTAAATATTTGCTTTTTGGATCATTTACAAGGAAGAAGAACAAAACAATGAGCGAAGTTGGCATTTGATCACGGAAAACATCCTCAATATTCCTCATCGTGTTTCATCTTCAATATTTTTTATCTTTACGGTCAGGAACGGATGAAGCGCTTATTTTTGTGAATGCTCCTGCGCCCTACTTTTATAGATCCAATTGTATGCCGTAGTTTTAAATGATCGCTAAAAAAAATAATTGTCCACAAAGTCCAAATATTAATGAGCAAACGTCGTTTCACTTGAAGGAAAGTTATTCGTTTATGGGGCCTCGGCAGCTGCAATTTATTCTTGAGGCTGTTTGACTCGGACCATAAAAGGATGTCATCATACTCGGCATGATAGCTTCCATTTATGATGAGAAAATATCATCTGCGCGTATGTGTGTGTGTGTGCGTGTGTGTGTGTGCGTGTGTGTGTGTGCGTGTGTGTGTGTGTGCGTGTGTGTGTGTGTGTGTGTGTGGGGGGGGGGGGGGTGTGGGTGTGTGTGTGTGTGTGTGTGTGTGTGTGTGTGTAAAGGATTTTTCAGATTGCCCTCGTGGATGTTGGCCTTTTCGTACGCGGATACGAAGGCCTTCTAAAGGAACAAGTGTTTGCTCTCTTCTCACGACAACGGAAGAGAGGCGACGTTTTTTTCATCATCGTTCGCATGCGTTTCTAATTTGCAGTCTTCATTTCATCTTGTTTGTCCTCGTTAGGTTTCGTGGCTATCTGAAGACTATTTCCGCTGACTCGGCAAGATGAGCGGTACACCCGGACCTGGTCGCCACTCAATCGAACAACTTTTTACACCTGCGTACGCGACTCTGCCATTTTAAATTGAACAAAAATGTGCCGGCCAGGGTTAAAATAGTTTGAGATTTTCATATTTTCATTTGTTATTTTTTCCTTCGTTTTGAATTTCTTTTTTTTAAATTTTTTAAAATCATTTAATTGTCATTTTTAGAAATTTTAGAGCAGCATTTCAGCTTTTTTAAAAATGCTTAGTTTCAGTTTAGTTTTTATTTGTTTTGGTATCAGTTTTATTGTTTTTTTGGTTTTTTTTTTAAGTACAAAAAATATTAGTCAAGTGCAAGAAAAAAGACTCAGTCATAAAGTGAACTTTGACCTTTCTTCTGTGTGGACGTACAGCAAAATGAAAGGACAAAAAAAAAGATGAAAACAAAGGACATTTTTGCGATAATTCTAGTTATCTAAATGTAAGATATCGTTGCAGTTTGTTTTCATTTTTTCAAAAGCAATTTAGATTTTATTTTATTTCGCTAACAAAAAAAAAAGGTTTTACAATTTTTTTTCCATTTATTTTGTTAACTCTAATAATCTTGGTCAAAACTAAAATAAATATATTTTTAAAACGTGGACAAGGGGCCGCCAGCTGCCAATTCCTCTCATAAGACGTCAATCATCCAATCCGGCAAAGAACAACAAACACCGGCAGAAGACATTGTTCTCGCATCGCTCCAGTCGCTCCACATTTGGCCCGTTGAATTGGTACTTTTCCGTTTCCTTCCAGCTGAGTGATTCATGTTTGTCTTTCAGTCCTGTTTACTCGTTCGGGAACACCATTTGCACGTCACCGCTTCACATCTGTGCGACGTTTTGCTGAATGGACCCCTTCTCCCTCTGCCCTTCCTATTGTGGACGAGGCCTACGGACCCCTTTTCAGGATGCACTTACATCATCAAGTCAACAAGTCAGAGGGGGGGGGG
>CAAKHF010001266.1:4613-20164 GCA_901007745.1 Hippocampus kuda | reverse complement strand
GGGTCTCTGTCCTTGCCGAAATGGATCCGTGAGTCAGCCGAGGGGCGTTAATCAGTAACCAGCACGGGTGGTCTGCTTTAAAGTCAGAGGGGCAGAGCAGCTGCAGCTTCATTCGGCGGCAGCCTGCGCACGCACGGTAAGAGACTTCTTCGCCGGCTCCTCGCCTTCCCCATCGAGATGTTTGTCTGCGGCTTGCGCGGAGAGGGCGATCGGCAAGTTATTGTGAAGTTAGCAGCAGAGCATATCTGTCAAAAAAAAGACGTTTTGATGTGATGTCATGAAGTCACGGGGTGGGGGGGGGGGGTTGACGAGTGGGCGTCAAAGTGCATTGATCAGGAACCAAGGCCATGTTCTGTGGTCCATTTGCACGAGTGTTGTTTGCTCAGCTCACACACTCCACAGGGTAAAGTCCTCCTTTTACGTGCGCCAAATAACGTTGCCTCAATTGCTTTTTTGCAGGTATTCACCCCAAAAACATCAGGGGATGCGTTTTTGGGGGGTGGGAGGGAGGAAATCAGAATTTAGTTTTGGAGGAGTTCATAAACCTTGCCACAATTTCTAACCTTGACTATTTGATTACCTCAATTATAGAGTACATATAAAATGTATCCCCCCCCCCACTCACCACCCCCAAAAAAATCTAGAATTCAATTTTTGTTGCTTTTTCTTCATTTATAGTATATATTAGATCGAGACATGGTGCCGAGCAGTCATTGTCAAAGTGACCCCTGTTGCCGAAGGCGATGCCTGCGCTCGTTCAGCCTGCAGCAGCACAAAGAAGGATCCATCCGTCACCGGCGCGTCTCCTTGTTTTCGCTGTTGCCGCCGGTTAATGGTGCGGCAGGCTGAAAACCAGATCCAGCCAGATGTCGCCTGGTTGGGATCTTCCGTCGAAAAGAAAGAACACCCGAATGTTTGTCAATCGAGCTCGTACAAATTGGACAGAAAACGACATTTGAACGTGAAGGGCACATGTGCCTTGCCTGAACTGTTTCGTTTGTTCCGTGACGGAGCTCCGAGTGAGTTGCTGCCATCTGCATAAAGGCCGTTTCGCTGTTCAGGCTGGAGAAATGTCTCGAGTAGAAATCACAATATCGCTATTCTTGGGTCCAGGGAACTATGTTGAAGTGAGGGGGAGGAGCTTCATTGAGTTAGCTGCTTTGCCGCCTCCTTGTGGCTTCCGTCAGAAATGACAAACCTTCACCGTGACTTGCACAGTTTTGCTTTTTGCGGCAGGGCTCGATCCCGAGGAATCGAGTCCAACTTTGGATTTGTGCTTTTCCCACTTCCCATCTTTGGGCCGGCGTTTTCACGAAGCTCTCTTGTGTTCTCTCCCGTAAGAATTCCGAAGTCAACCACAAACAAAATGCAAATCCTCCGCCCGCCTCTCGTGGTCCTGCTGCTGTGGTGCTGCGTCCCCGGGGGCCGGGGCAACCGCGTCTACATCCACCCCTTCCACCTCTTCGCCGCCGACAACGTCAGTTGCGAGACCCTGCAGACCCAGCCGGCCAAACTCCTGCAGACCCTTCCCGTGGAGCGCCTGGACATGGCGGTCCTGACCCCGGACCCCCGGAATGCATCGGAGGAGGACACTCAGAAGCAGAACGTCACGCAGAGGACGGCGGTGCTGGCCGAGCTCCTGAACTCGTTGGGATTGAGGATGTACCAGGCGCTCAGCAGCAAGCGACCGGGCGCCAACACGCTGCTGTCTCCCGTCAACACCTACGGGTCCCTGGTCACCTTCTACCTGGGGGCCTCCAAGAAGACGGCCAGCTCCTTCCAGGTTTGGACCTCCCAGGGGCGGACTTGGTGTAGTGAGGGGGTTCTCCGACTCTTTGGGTCCAGGGACCCATTTGCGGTGGAGAGGTTATTTTAAGGATCAATTTTGTTGAGTGTCAGCAATGGCCTTTTTAAATCAGTTGATCTCTCTCAATAGCACGGGTGTCAAAGTCAAGGCCCGGGGGCCGGATCTGGCCCGCCACACCATTTTATGTGGCTCCGCGAAAGCAAATCAATCATGTCAAGTTCCATGATGCTAAAGTCTGAACCAAAATTTCAAATTGTCATATGAAATCCATAATAACAGTCATTATTCTCAACTTCTGATTGCAAAACTAGTTATTGATCAATTTGTTGTGCACTGCGTATGTAATATGTGGACGGGATTAAACATTTATATGGTTTCCCAAAATTCATAACAGCCCTCCAAGGCAAACCGTAACTACGATGTGGCCTGCGACAAAAACGAGTTTGACACCCCTGCTCTATAGATATGTACGTACGGTACATGTATATGTAGCCCTCGCGGACACAAAATATGAGGCTGTGTCTTTACGGCCACGTTGTCAGCGGAAGTAGAGAAAACGATACGTGGACTAATTGATCCCGTCTTTCCTTCCAGCTTCTCCTGGGCCTGAGCAGCGGCACCGACCGAGACGATTGCGTGTCGCTGGTGGACGGCCACAAGGTCCTGAAGACCCTGCACAGCATCAACTCCCTGGTGGACGACGCACCCAAAGACGAGATCACCACCAAAGTGTGGCTCTTCACGCTGCCGCACGTTTACTTGTCCGCCGACGTTGTTCAAGGCACCCGGGACTTCTCGGACTCGTCCTTCATCCGCGGCGCGGACTTCGCCCACCCCGAGCTGATCAACGCTTTTGTGGACAAGACGTCTGACGGGAAAGTGAAAGATGCCTTCCAAGACGTGGACGCCGACTCCAACCTTCTCTTTGTTTCGTTCTTCAACTTCCGAGGTTTGTCACTCGCTTGTGTTTTTTTTTTTTAATACAGTGATTCGACTGACAAAAGTTTTTGCAGTAAGAAAAACAACACTCTGTCGTACTTTATTAAAAACAGAGTACAGTAGACTGTTCTCCATCGCAGGTTCCGGGTTTGCCAGTTACGATTATTTGGCATGTGTTTTTTTTTTTGTGCAGTTACAATAAAAGTTTTTGTTTTTGGGGTGGGGGCCGTTTAACAATTACGATAGAGATATGAATTACAGGCTGATCATGTGACTGATTTGAACTATTTTGTCCAAGAGTATTCATTGAGCTGAACAGAGAGAAAAATCGGCATCCGGCCGATGGGGTCTGTGTCAAGTCTAAGAATTTGATTTGAACCGTACGACCAATCCCATCTGTTGGTCCAGGCAACTGGAAGACGGCCTTCCAGGCGGACAAGACGTCTTTGCAAGAGTTTTATGTGGACGACACCACCACAGTGATGACTCCAATGATGACCCACACGGGCTTGTACCACTACTTGAATGATAAGGTACCGAAATCAGTCACTCTATAACCACAAAGGCTTTAGGTTAGGTCTTTACGTTCCTCTTCTGGCTCGTGAGCTACCAACACTAATTGCTGACAACGCAAAGATGTCATCTGTGTGTGTGTGTGTGTGTGTGTGTGTGTGTGTGTGTGTGTGTGTGTGTGTGCGCGCGCGTGCGCTTTTGGTAGGCGAGGAAGTGCACGGTGGTGAAACTGTCGCTCAGTAAGCGCTCCTACATGTTGTTGGTGCTGCCACACGAGGGCGCCAACCTGCACGACATTGAAGCCAAACTGCGCACTGAGGTCATGTCATCGTGGAGCAACAGCCTCCAGGAGGGGTCAGTCAGTCCCCCCCCCCCTCCGTCCGTCCGTCCGTCCATCCATCGAGCTATCCATTTTTCTGTCCTTGTTTAATTGATAAATAAGATGAATGCTAGCTTATTTAATGCGATGGAAACACGTTCAGTTCAATGACGCGTTCTCCTCGCCGCAGAAAATGAAATGAAAAGAGCCCCGCACGGTACTGATCGTCATGCTCCCACGCAGGTTGCTGGAGCTGTCGCTGCCAAAGTTCTCGCTGTCTCGTGCCAACGACCTGCGCGAGCTGTTGCGCAACATGGATGCGGAAGTGGAGGACAAACTGTTGGGCTCGCAGGCCCAATTCAGCCAACTGGCTAACACCGACCGGTTCACCATTAACAAGGTAAGCCGAGGGACTGAGGCGGCCTCATGCGTAACGCATGATTTCATGTGGCCCGCGAAAGCACATCATGTGTCACCTTGCTAAAATGTGAAATTGTCACGTGTAATAAATAATGTTGAGATTGTGCAATAATTTAGTGATCCTGTTTACACTCACTTGAACAATAATTGAACAAACTATTATAATTGACATATTTGAACACTAGTCATCATTTGTTGTGTACAAATCATAATTTTTGTGGTTTCACTGTCATAACGGCCTTCCGAGGGAAACTAGCCCGCGACTAAAACGAGTTTGACACCCCTGCCCTAACTCAGTTCAATGTCGTTCTTTGGCACCACAATGCCACAAGATGGCAGCAAAGCCCGACATTTGGCTAAATGTAATTCCTCAACGCGCCCTTGCCACTAAGGTTGCAAATGATTATTGCACCTTGCTGTTGTCTAAATTTTTTAAACCCCAAGTAAAGCACTTACAGGAAATGCCTACGTGATATTCAGTCATTCTTACACGCTTGATAATCCTTCCAAGCTGAATGTTGACAACTGTTGCGTTGTTGTTGTCTTGCAGGCAGTCAACAAAGTGTCGCTGGAGATGTCGGAGGAAGGCGTAGCGGCCCAGGACAAGGTGCAGGAGACGGGCGTGGCCCTCAAGGTGGCGCTCAACCGGCCCTTCTTCTTCTCGGTGGTGGAGGGAGAGTCCAGCGCCATCCTCTTGCTGGGCAAAATCACCAACCCCACCCTGTGAAACGCACCAGATCAAGCAGCCGTAGCGGTGGCGGGATCCTCTCGGTGGGATTGATGAAAACAAAGACTTCTTTTCTCCCTCACTTTTCAACTTCAATCTTTCTGTCTCTTTTATCGCAGCGAATTGCTGGACAGTATTTTGCGGTCGGGTTCTTCCACTTCCTTGTATAGTCTAACAAAAAATTGTATTTTTATTTGATGGACACAATAAAATGTCTGTTCCCTCAATGATGCCGAAACCTGCTCGTTCTCTATTTAAAATGAAGATCCACGAAATATTTTTAAAACACTAAAAAAAAGATGTGGCGCCCCCGGTGGTCGACTGGTTAGCGCGCGGGCCTCTCAGTGCAGAGGTGCAGGGTTCCATTCCGGTTTCGGCCTTCCTGTGTCGAGTTTGTATCTTTTCTCCGGGTTCTCAGTTTTCCTCCTACATTCCAAAAACATGCTATGGTTAGAAATTTTAGTTTGAAGCGAAGAAACAGGAAGCAGACGTCAAGTCTTAATTTCGACTTTATTGAAAAAGTTCAATCTCTTGATCAATCAGGCAATGAAATACTGTAATAATAATAATACCAATAATAATAATAATAACAATAAAAAAACGTCACTGAAAGGCACAGTGGACATTGTGTGTGGTACTTTGTCATCCAATCAGAAGCGCAAAAAGCCCGACGTCACTCGGAATCTCTCTCGACTACACAAGTACACTAAGAGATACACTCGGCGCCTGCACACTCGCAGCCGCTCACATTTTGGTCCGCCACAAACACCAAAATGTCCTTTAATGACACTTTTTTTTTTTTTGCCTTCATTTTGGTCCACTTGGCAGAAGCTCCGACCGAGGAAAAAAAACAAGATGTTGACAACGGAATGTTTGCTTGCGGGTTCAACACGCCCACACAACTCAACGCTGTGTTGAGGGCGGCTTCAAGGGCCACACTGGAGTGATACATTTTGATCAGGTTGATGGGATTTATTTGATGGGGGTGTTTGTGCCCACCAACGCATGGGGTTTACGGTTAGGTGCCGCTCTTTTGAAACGGCCTCCAAACTGTGCACTTGTTCACGACAGCGCCTGAATGGAAATGATGACAGACACTCCCGTTTCTTTTCCCCACTGGAAACGATTTCAGCGACTCTTTTGGTGAGCAACATAGCTCAAATTGGCACTTGAAAGACCGTGATTTGGAATGAAAATAGTTGCTTCCCATTTCCTTTTATTTTCCTGAATGTCAATTTATTTGAGGAAGGATTTTTGTGTTCAGTGGCACCTGGCAACTATGTGGGTGGGGATGGGAACTGCTGTTTTGGTTAGCAAAACAGTTCATATGGCCACATCGTGATGAGACGAGGGTGGCGTTTTGTTTCTCGTGGCAC
Organism: Hippocampus kuda; assembly: GCA_901007745.1. Taxonomy (NCBI): domain Eukaryota; kingdom Metazoa; phylum Chordata; class Actinopteri; order Syngnathiformes; family Syngnathidae; genus Hippocampus; species Hippocampus kuda. Next base: position 14,063 of record CAAKHF010001266.1, on the reverse strand, counting down.
CCGGACACACATAGCTGGCCCGGCATTTCAATATTTAGGGGGAGAGCCTCGGTTTGATTTCCATCGGTTTCAGATTAAGGCAGTTAGCTAGCATGAAGGGATTCACATTGTCAAATCAATCACGTAAAAGTGATTTCAAAACAAACTTCGTATTTACACACTTCCATTTGGGGACGTCATACAAAACTAACGAAAACATTTTTTCAAAACAAGAATGGGAAAGCGCTGCATAGTCCGTCCTCACTGAAATGTGTGTGTGTAGGGGGGTGTGGGGGGGCTGATGGGGGATTACGGTAGTACAAAATACAAAATGGAGCCCTTTATTTGATCCTGAGGAAGCCATTTCAGTGGCTGGTATCAAAGATTCCACAAAAAAAAAAAAAAAAGTAGAAAAAGCCTTACTGTGGCCTGGTTTGAGGATATGAAAAGCAAAAAGGAAGGTGGCCCCGGATGGGGAGCGCTGGTCACATGATGCGCCGCACCGTAACGCCCCAAAAAAACAAAACAACAAAAAAAAAAAAACAAATCACTGGGACCGCCTAGGAAAAGTCCTCATCATGTTTCGAAAAACATCCACAAACGGACATTTGTTTTCCTTGCAATTCCTTCATTGAAGTGGTGCTTTTTTTCAACCTGCGCTTCCTTCCGGGGCCTGCAGGCGGCGCCTCAGATGCCATCCAGCACGGAAGGCTGTCCTCTGCATCTGGAAGCGCCACCGAGCAGCACTGATGCAAAGGCCTATTTACACAAGTTCCCAGATCAAGACATGAGTTGTCAAACTGGGCGGGGGGTTAACGCATGTACAGTACTGTTTGTTCTGTTATTAAATTACTGATAAAAAATAGATATATAAATACAAGAATGTATTGTGAACGCAGCGGCGGTCAACGTTTAGCTGCACCGACAACCAGGTGTGGATTCTTCGGAATTAAAAAAAAACCTCATAAGCACTGAGGAGCAACGTCACTACATTCGAGAGCCCGGGTGTCAAACTGGTCTCGTCCGTTTTGGCTTCACTCGTGATTAAACATCATGAAAAAAAAAAATGATGAGAATCAAATGCAGGGGAGAGTTACGCAACACATTTTGGCACATTCCACATTTTATGATGCCGGCTAGCCAGAAGCTGAGCTGCACTGTTGACGGTGAGGAGAAACTGTTTTTTTCCCCCCTTCTGAATGTTTACATCGCAACTTCAGTGTGCTTCAGTAACAAAGATAAGTCGACGAAATGTACAGGGTAACCCAAAAGTCTTTTTGTCAATTTCATCGTAGGTGTCATTCAGACAAACCTGAGCCATTCGGCGGCTTCAGCCTTGTGGACGTGGAAAACAAGCAAACGCACATTGTCAGAATCTAACTAGGGTGGAAGCTTATAGTGTTATCAGGTTAAAGGGTGCGTGAAAGACTGAAGACTTTTTCATTGCATTTCCAATTTATTTGCCGCGTTGTTTGAAAGCTGCTGCAGTGGATGAACGATGTTCATTTATTTGGACATTTTGAAACTAATTACAAAAGATAAAATCCCCCTTTGTCATGTGTTTTTCAAAGAATGAACTTGAGACATTTGAATGCTAATCGTGTCCTTGTTTAAGATTCCTGGTTTCAATGATTTTCAAGGAAGAGCGCGAACCCAATTCGCGACTTAGCCTTGAGGCTAAACGTGAGGCAAATTCAACATGTTGAAAATAAACGACACGTCCATAATAATCTACAGTCATTGCCATGAAACTCAAAATTGTGATTCGGAGTTTTTCAATTTGATGAAATTTGCAAAACATTTGACGCTTTTCATATCATGTTTGGGTGTTGAATGAGAAAAATGGATGTACTCCATTTGGGAACAAGTCTGTGACACAAAATGGAGCAAAAGTGAAGCACTGAATACTCTCTGAACACTTGTTTGTGCTCAGGGACAAAAGGTGTCACAAACACAGTGGAGCGCAGCTTCTGGTGATCAAGGCGAGCGACATGCTTTTGGGTGAAAAGTCAAACCTTTTCACTTATTTGAGACGGCATCGCGAGAATGTGGAATGTAAAAACAAAAAAGGCGGGTATAAATGCAACTTACAGTCAAACAATGAGATTTGTTCGAACTGTTACAGTCAGACTTGTCGGCATCCTTCTTTTCCTCAACGATTTCGGGCCATCGTTGACTCATTTTAGACATCATAAAACCTGCTCCTGTTTTTTTTTTCCTTGCATTTTGAGCCCTTGCTTTCCCCAATATGAACTGAAAAACCAAACTGTGATTCCTAGCACGTTCTATCTCCATGGTAACTGGAGGCCAATCACAACCACACTTTGGCCTCCGACGGTGACAAGTTTGACACCCGTGTTCTTGACTGACCTGCAAAGCTCGGCCGCGACAACAGCGTCTGTGCTTCCCCAGCCCCCCCGCGCGCTGAACGTGCGCTAGGAAAGGAACTCTTTCTCCAGCTCGTAGAGGCTTGGTCTGGCCGGCGAGCTCTGGATGCGGCACAGCGGCACCGTGCAGTCGCGATTCTGGCCCTCGGCGTCCATGTCCAGCAGCGAGCAGGCCTGCGCCGCCTTCTCGCCGGAGTAGTGGCCCAGCGAGTAGCTCTTACCCAGGCGGGCCACGAGGCCTCGCGCGTGTGGCTTGGCCCAGAAGGAGACGGGCCGCGTGTCCCTGGTCTTCTTCGGCGCGGCGGGCGGCGGCAGGCTCGGGAGGCCGTTAGCTGCGCGCGGACAGAAGGAATCGGCAACACCGTTACTACCACTGAAGGAAAATCTTTTTTTTTTGTAGAATCACTGAAAATATATCGTGATGTAATCTGGCCAATAGCGTGGTGAAGATTTTTGTCCTCGTCGGCCAGCACGACGCACAGGTGTTTTCAGACAGTGTTCAACTCACCGTCATGGTGGTTGTACTTTTTCCTGCGGAGGCGTGTCCCCGTGTTGTGGTTCATAACCTCCGGCGGTTGACTTTGGGTTTGCGGGGTCGGCGTCTGTTTTTTTTCAGCGGGCGGCGGCGGGGCAGGCCGAGGGGTCTCGAGGTGATGAGCGACGGGCACGAGGTCCACCTTTGCGGGGACGCAGCGCGACACCTCCACCTCTGACTGCAGCAGACACTTGGTGGACTGACACTCAGCAATGCCCGACACGGAGACCAGGTTGGCGTGCGGGTTGGGGGCGTGGCCCGGCGAGGCCTCGTCCTTGCGGGTGCGGCCGCCGCTCGGCGGGGAGGTGCTGCGGCGGAAGCGGGTGGCGCGCTGGAACAGGCCCTCCTTCTTCTTCTTCTCCTCCCGCGGCGGCTCGCCGTCTTCTTGCGCGTTCTTGAGCGCCTCGCGGATGTCGTAGCCGAGCACGACGGAGGCCAGGAGCGAGCCGCATGCGGACAGCACGGAATCGGTCTTGCGGCGGGCCGACGTCCTCTTCAGGCTGTTGGTGGGCGTGAGCTGCGGGGTGGTGGAGGCGGAGGAGGTGGAAGTGGTCGTGTAGGGGTCCTCGGGGCTCTCGTTCGGGCCGCTCTGAGCGGCCGGCCCGGCCCCGCCCTCCCCGCAGGCGCAGGGAGGCTGCTGTTCGTCCCGCCACAGAGGTAGATCCAGGTACACCTGGTTGGGGAACTTGAGCTGCTTTGGTTTGGAGCTGCTGTCCAGACACTCCTGAAGGAAAGCCTCGTCTTTAGCGCCTCCTGCTGCAGGTCGGGAATAAGAACGCATTTCAACTGGAGACAAGTGTAATACATCGTCCCATTATTTGTACAGCACGCTTCCACTTTTTGGCATGACATCATCTTTATGAGCTCAACAAAAACATCTTGATATTGTCAAAACGGAAGCCGGAGATCCTCACGATGGCTCGGGTATCGCATGAATTTCATCTCGATGAGATTTAATGTGAAAAGCACGTTGGCAAACATGAAGACTGAGCAAATGCAAGAATGCACCTTGTTCAGCAAAGAGAGCGGCGAGTGGGACAGACTTCTGCGACTTCATTAGACTCGTGGACCAAGGATTGCTGCCATCTGAGAGGGGACGTACTCTGAAGACAATACATGTAGCTGTAAAAACTTTAAAGAAAAAAAAAAAGGCAACATAAATAAAAGCGCTTACCTCTCTGTGGCGGCGGGTCTCTCCTTGCTCTGCACTGAACTGGGGCCCCAGGTTCTCCCCTTCTTCTTGATGCCTCTCCGTAAGTCGTCAAACTCCTCCGGCCTTAAGGGGGCGCTGCGACCCCATGTGCGGTTGCTCTCGTCCTGCGTGACTGTGCGCACACACAATGGTCAGTCAGTCGGTGACATATTAAACCCCCCCCCCCTCGCCCGAAAAAAAGAACCGCTGAGGACAAGACGACTGTTATTGGCTGGTTAATCCCACTTGTTGTAAGTCACACCCGTCAAGGAAAAAGTTAGAAAGCTGCCGTTATTAAAGCCTCGCGTGTGTTAACGTCTGGGGTTGGCTGATGAATCCTTTTTTTTTTTAATTCATTCGAATGAATCTGTCAGAAAAAAATATTCTTTTTAAGTGTCTTCCCTGTTTCCCTGGTGCTTGCGCTAACAACATGTTTGCAAACGGTCCCCAGTTCCATGTGTGTCAACAAGTGTGAGAGGAGTCCACCAACAAGGCCAAAGAGAATAACACGATTTTTGATATCCAAACATATTGGCACAAGTGATGGGGACCCCCTCCCCTAAGAGCAAAGGTCATGAGCATTTAGTAAGCGGGCGGCGCCTCCAGCCCTCACCGCCGCACCCCGACAGCTCGCTGGTCAGATCCACGTCCTGCTGGTAAACAAACAAAGCGTTCCTCTGCACAGGGGACGTCACTGAGAAGGGAAACAGTTCCATCATCTCTAGCTTCAATGGAAACGCACGCGTAGTGTCACGATGTAGCATCACTGCCTCAGTATATCAATATGACAAATACCAATCTGCTTGCGAAAGAACGGCTTTATTGTCAGTCATGCAGGTTATTTGCATAAGGTTGAATCAAAACAACTTGACTCTTGTTTGATCGGTTGTGTTTTTGTCTTGCATCCAGACAACGTTCAAAAATAATTCTGGCAGTCAAGCAATTAGGCTTGGCCTAATGACATTCAAAATGAATGTCGTCGTTCAAAGAGAAGTCATTTGACTGACTGACTCACACCACAGCATGAACGCATTCTGGGGAAAGGCAAAACCCCTTCCGTGCCGAGTCTGGTTTTGCCCGCCTTTAAGTCTGGAAAAAAAATGCCCCAGATGCCGAATGGATTCTGCAACAAAACCTGTTAAACATTTCAAAAGTGCTGCGAAAAGAATCTCCTTTCTCATTGCCTGTTGGGGATCTATATTTTGCTGTCAAGAAGAATCAGGGGATGTGGTCGACTGGGCAATATTCTGCCTTCGGAGGCAATTTCACCGCCGTAACAGGCAGGACGGCGCCTGCGTGTCACGGTTATTCCGCAATATTGGGACCCGGGTGTGAAGTTTAACATCTGGCGATCAATTTTCCCATCTTATTTTGTTGACAGTATTTTCCTAGATCACAGCGGACAAAGAAAGTTCTGGGAATATAGCATCCCGCTTTGCTGGATTCTACAGTACGTGAAAAGCAAAAGTGGATCAACGCCAGGTGTTCCGTCATGGCACCGATGCTGCCATTTTGTGGGATCACAATGTAAAAGAGGCTTATGTACGAATTTTACACATGCAGGAATCCGTCCACAGTGTATGCTAGTCCTTTCAGCCTTAAATCGGTCGAGATATGCTCCTTCTGCCACGAGAACCCGAACAGCATCGGGTCTTTCTGTTATGTCCTAAAATGCCACAAGATGGCATTCAGGCAAATAGTACTAATAGTCTGCTCATTTGTGATGTCGTTCATTTTGCGCTAAGACTTTTGGAAACAGCCGAGCATGTCGCAGTCAAATGAAAAACGAGATGCATAATTCTGCTTACAGTGCTGAGCAACACGAATGAATTGTTCAGTGGCATTCGGTTGCATGGCTCTGCGCTTTTAACACCTTCAATCTAGTTGCTAATCTGAATAAAACATGTCAAGATTGAACACATGGGTACAGTTGGTGCCGCGATGTTTTCCTGAACGGTGATCCATAACGGGCCATGTCCGCCAGAGGCTAATCTGGGCGCTCTGTGCGCACGTCAGAGCCGATCACTAGCGGTCAAGCGGAATTTGTTCCAGTTGTTGCATGACTGTTGGTGCGTGACTAACAACATTAGCAAACTGTTCAAACAACTGGCCTGGCCCGCTTTTGTTCATCTGCGCCTTGTCACCGCCAATGTCCCCCCCCGCCCTCTTGCATTTCCCCTTCGCCGCCATTTGACGGGCAGCCGTGCACGACGTGCGGGTTCTGGACGCTCGCTCTGGGACGGACCTGGCTGGGAAAAAGGGGAGGGGTTAGAGGAAAAAAACTCACGCTGAATAGCTCGTAGGCGGGGGATGAGTGTGGGACTGCTGGGAGGAGAGGAGCTGGTGCTGTGAAGGCTCCGCCTCTTGTCCATGGAAGGCGACGCCTGCACTGTGATTTTGTGCTGGAAGTCTAGAGGAATGCGTGGAGGAGGAGGAGACAGCCACTCGTTACAATGTCAAGAGTGCCACAGAACGAGGTTACACATGAATACGCGCCATTCGGAAAGTAACGTACATTGAAACTCCTCTACAATAAAACCTACATGGGCGAAAATACCCCCTTGTGTGAAAACATTTTCATGCATGAAATCCATTCCCACTTTTCTGCTCCCCCTACGACGAAAAGTCCCCCTATTCCGTTTTTCGAAATCTTTTTCTCGCAACGAGATTCACTACGACGAAAACAAGCCTTCCGCAAAAGTCTAATCAAACCTCAGCATGCCACAGCGACCTCTGCTGCTTTGTTCAGAAATGGCAACAGCAACCACCACAGTGGTTTACACATGTGCAGTAGTCCAGGAAGTATTTGTTATTAGTTTCAGACGCAACACGAACGTTGCATTGCTAAAATGGCTACGAAACAGACCTTTTGCAGAGCAAGGAGGTAAGAAAAGCATTCACACTTGAAGACAGGATAAAAGTAATAAAAATGAAAGATGGAGGAAGCAAAGTAAAACCCATTATGCAAGAAATTGATGTCAGTGAAAGTGAATGCTGATCGTAAATTTCGCAATTTCTTCTTCAAATAAGTGTATGCTCATATTTATGCACTACGTATTGGAATAAAAAGAAAGAGTACACACATACGTTTTATGTGTGTGTGTGTGTTTACATCTGAGATAAAATTTGCTACAGTGAAAAGCCCCCTGTTGTGAAAAATGTCTTGCTGCAAACATGATTTCGTTGTAGAGGAGTTTCACTGCATCTCAAAAGAGCTCTAAAAGTAGCTCGCACTCACTTCATCTACTTCAGCTACCGCTCTTAAATTACTGCTGTGCACAGACTACGTTAAAAGCCTTGAAGACCAAATTCATCCTTCACGCATACTACCAACCTGAGGGCAAGCTAATGCGGTTGCCATCCTTGAGCTTGAGGCGGGAGCGCTTGAACTTGCCCTTGCGCTTCTTCACGTTGGGCTTGTCCTTGTTGAGCTGGAAGATGAGGATGTTGAGCTCCCGCTCCAGTACGTTGATCTCCCGCTCAGCCAGCTCCTGCTCGCGCCGCTTCAGATGCTCCTCCTGGGACTTCTGCTGCAGGGCGGCCCGCGTCAATTCCTCTTCACGGGAACGCAGCTCCTGGGAGCAAAGCGGAAGTGAGCGTGAGTTGCCATCGTCAATGAACAAACACATTACGGAGACGTCATTTATGGCTGAATAATCACAGTTAAAAACCAGTGTCACTTTACTGGAGTGTTGTGCGGACGCTCTCTTCCGTCTGTCCATTTTTCCTTTAACTGCTCCGGGATGTATTATAATCATAAGCCTTGAGCGGATAACTCGTGAAAAGCAGCTTAATGGCGAAGCCCTTGTCACCACCCACCAACCGCATCCCAGATTACTCGCGGATGCTCACAGGAAACGCGCTGATGTCGCAGCTAATTCACTCAACGGACTGACAGATCGAGATATTCTGTCCTGTACGAACCTTCTCTTTGGTCCTGAGCTCATCAAACATCTCCTGGATTTCCACGCGCCAGTCGTCCTGCATGATGTGGAAGGAGTCCTGCGGCATGGTGGCCATCACCGCCTCTTCGATAGCTGACAGCTGCTCCAGGATGCAGGAGAAGGAGGGACGCACGTGCGGGTTCTGGTCCCAACACTCTGCAAAATTAGAGGCAAACAGATGGAGCTAATGTTATGCCTGAATGAGCGGAGCCTTTTTGGGAAAGGGGGGGCAGGGGTTGTGTGTAATTTACCTTCCATGAGCCTGGCGAAAGGTTCGGGGCAGGTGGAGGGGATTGGTAATGTTAATTTATTGACGGCCACGCCATAAGCAACAGCCAGGCCGTCGATTCCTCTGTAAGGCACCTCCCCTGTTAACAACTCCCACAGCAAAATGCCATAGCTGGGGGGAACAAGAAGTAGCATTCACAAAAACCATTTTGGCAATATCAATTGGTCACATATAAAGTCATTAGAAAGTTCCATTTGCCCGAGGAGGATGCGAGGCCAGAGAGTTACACATTGACCAATGGTGACGCATCGGTGAAAATCACAGGTCGGCGTGGCGGGGAAGGTCACGCCAAAATTGTCTTACCTCCAAACGTCACTGCCTTTGGAAAAGAGAGACATCCTGATGACCTCGGGGGCCATCCAGGAGTAGGTGCCTGCCGCTGACATCTTGGTGGTCTTGTGCCACTCGCGAGCCAGGCCGAAGTCTGTGATCTTCAACGTCTTCCTCCCGATGTCATCGTTCTCTATCGTTTCAAGTAACAGAACTGGAGGCGGAGAGACAGGGGAGAAGGATTTATGATTATTTTTGTCAATAGTTTTTGTGCACATAACAGACACCTATTTGGTTTTGTTTTTTTCCCCCTTGGAACATGTCCACAAAAAAAAAAACAACCTATTCATCTCTGCCACAAGAGGCCGCCAAAGCTCTGTCAAAAAATAGTAAACACATGCAGCATAGTATTTTTAAAAAAAAAAGTATGTGAGTGCTCTGAAGTCACAAAAAAAAAAAAAAAAATTGGAAAAGACAGAATGTAAAAAGTTTGGGATTATTTCACACAAAAAGTTACGATACCAAGAAATGTGTCGACTGCAAAGCAAAACTGGATTACACAACGGCACTTGCACTCGTCACGCATCAAGCATACAAAGCAGTAAGGTTTTCATGTTTTCGTTTGAGGCTGGTTGTGATGCAACAGCAAAGGTTACGAAGGCATTAAATCGAAAAACCTCTGGATTTTGTTGTGCAATTCAAGAAAATAAAACTCTCGGGGAGTGGCTACAAAGGAGTTGGCATCAAGAACTGGCGTCAAAACAACTGTCATCAAATTTCATTCTAGGAGAAACCATTTTTAGTGCAACCTATCCAGTACAGTTCTACCTAAATGTGCCTCCCCCACTACACAC